>JACYFE010004327.1:0-35622 GCA_014764975.2 Fusarium sp. DS 682
AGCAGCTTTTTGATAGTGTAGCAAAGTTGAAGATGCAGCGACAATCGGTGATAGTGACCAGGGTCGTCCATGCCTTGTTCACATCCCCCGCAAACCTTAAGCCACCGACATCACCTTAATTGCTTCTCCTCCCCTTGATATAAACTCCATTCTCTCAAACAACAAGACTTGAGACCAACAGCCAACAGCCCTTTCGCCATGGCTGCATGTACCACCTGCAACAAGGAAGAACCTGCAGTTCAGCTCAAGCGGTGTGCCAAGTGTTCCGCCACGCCGTACTGCTCTCGGGAATGCCAAAAGACCGATTGGAAAGTCCACAAGAAGATCTGCGGAAAGCAGGCATCGCCTTCTGCTAACGCCACGGCCCATGATCCAGACGAAATGAGCCAGTCCCCAAAGAAGGGGCTGGACGAGTCTGTACCCAACCCCTTTACTCGTCTCGATAACGGCACTTACTTGCACACCCGTCCTGAGAAGGATGTCTACCGACTCCTGATTGACACCTATCGCCTGCGTATCGACGACATGTACAACCTTGAAGGTCAGGCAGATGGAGACAGTCTCTATGGTGGCGCCCCAAATGGGCTTCGAGGTTTCCAACGTTTCCTGAGACAAGCATCAGCTCGAAGTGGACTACTTCCTTCATGGTGGTCAGCAGAGAAGCAGAAGGGGTGTGAGGGATTAGGAATGGACTCAAGTCAGTGGCACAACTTGCAGAAAACCACTAGCAAGCAGGAAGTCATTGACTACTATGGGGACCCTCGTTTCCCTATGCAGCTGCGTATGCTTGGAGAGGCGGTGTATCTGAGTGCCCCTGGAGGAGGTGATGGTTCACAGATGAGAAAAATGATGGCTGCAATGGAGGGGGGAGGGATGGAAGGAATGGCGGCGACCATGATGGATGCCTCATCATTCCGTCGGTGAAGGGCATTTCTGCCTTGAATGTTTCACAAAAAGCTGTCTGTACATGGGATGTCTCATTATGTCAAAAAGATGGTCGTTATTTAGTCCTACCCCTCAATTGACCAGTTGGTGCCCAGGATACATGCCAGCAAAGTTCTCAAGTACAAACAATCTCGTAAACTCGCTTCCATCCATACTCCAAAGTAGAGTCTTCTTCAGCCGTCCAATTCGCTTCCAGTTCCAGTTCCGTGACATGACTCCTCTGCGGTACAAAGGCAAAAAGATTCGATTCCATCTCCACAATGATCTTCTCCAACCTTGGCCCCATGCACTTGGGTATGTAGTGTTGCGTTTCCACCTTGACTTTACTCATCTTGAGCCTTCCAAAGTAAGGGATCGTGACTTGGTACGTTCCAGGCGAGCGAAATACCCCTTGGCTGGCGCCATACAGGATTTCGAGTGCAGTGGCAGCCTGTTTGGCTAGTTGGCTCCGGAATACACTGTGCGTGTCCCGCAGCCGGTGGGCCAAGTTCTGTATCAGACCCCAGAGGCGTCTCTCCTCATCTGCTAGTCGAAGGGTCTTCTTAGATGCCAAGTTTTCAGCTAGTACAAGCGCCGCCTTGAAAGCAAGAAAATCCAGAAAGTCAGCCCTCGTCGGTACATTTGGGTCGGATTCCAAAACTCGAATGCACTCATGGACCTGTATCAATGCTTTTGCTGCCTTCACTTTGGTCCATGTTGGAGGTTCAAAGCCTTCATCCTGGTTCGTAGTCTGGGAGTAGGGCAAATGGATCATAAGCTCAAGGGCATAGTGAAAGAGCATGATGTTGTTGTAGCTCAACACCTGCGGGAAACAAACGGCGTATTCCCGGTCCCCGTTCGTACTCCAGCGTTGTGACACCTTTTGTCTGAATTGCTCCATTTCATCATGGATCTGCTTGATGGTGGAAGGAGGAACGTGCTCCCGCAGTCGGTTTCGGTCAGTAATGAGACCTGATATCCTCGCAAGCTCCCCATAAGCTTCCTTTTCGTCACTTGAGCGCTCGATTCCTTTTTGTGGGAAGGTGAAATGCTCTGGGACTGCATAAGGTAATCCAAGAAATAGGGATAGTTGTCTGTCTCGCATCCAGAGCTCCTCCCAAATGCCTCGCTCGAGACTAGACCGGCTATTGTGTAAGCCCAAAAGCATGGCCTTCTCAATGCCGATCCTGATGTACTTCCATGCCCGCCTTGGACGACCGATGGAGACAAATAGCTCGTGTTGAAGGATCAGTGCCTGTACAAAGTCGATGTTACAGACAAGAGTTGAGCAGGTCTGGTAAAGCGCGTCCACCTTGGCAATGCAACGGTAAATCATCCAATCTCCTCGCACTGGACGGGATCCGCTTTTGAAATCTGAAGGTAATTCTTTGAAAGACAGAAACAGCCAGGCTACGCATTTCGAGACAGCTCCGAGGTCTTTAGATTGCATCGATTTGTCGTAGAAGGACAATGCTGACTCAACGCTGCCTACCGGAAACCCAGCATCAAACGTCTTGACAGAAACACCATAGGGGTTTGGGGATTCTCGTTGAATAGTTTCCGTAGTCGCCAAAGGCCAGCGCGACCAAAGCTGGGAGGATTCCCCAGTGTATTTTAGAATGTTTACCAGAGTCCGTCTGTCAGGTAAGAGATCTTTGAACTGTCTGATTAACAGCGATTGTGGTATCTGCTATATAAATACGATTAGAATATAAGCCATTATAACATTAAGGAACTTTATGGTGATACAAACCATGTATTGTTGGCCAGAACTCTGGGGATGGTCATCTTCAGAGACAGTAACACTCTTATGATTTGCGTTGCGGTTAGTTTCGGCTTCAAGTTTAGTAGCCAAGGTGTCGTCAATTGCACTTCGCATGCTCACCATGCATGGCTCGACTTGGTCGACAACCTGTGTCGATCCTTGAACCATTTCGTCTTTATGCTCTGAAGATGGCCCTGCATTCTGCCACTCGCAGTTGAGGTAGAATGGCTTGCATTGTAGGCACTCAGTGTCAAGACCATCGACTTCGCATGTCACATTTCGACAACGGCATCCGTTACAGACCCTTTCACTGGGTCGTTTGCGCTTCGCTTGGCGTGCCATGATGAAGACTCAGTAGAGAATTGTTTGAAGAAATCCTGATGAAAGTGATGGTGCTGGAGTGAGGGGGACGGATCAGCCAGCCTACTTGTCTGCAGTTGATTCGTGGCGGTCTTATATGCTTTTTCCAGCAAGCATGTCTCAAATGAATGACGAAACAATTCAGTAATGCATTGCATATGCAGAGTTTCGGAAGAGACTGAGTGTGGGAAGAGAGGATCTCATGTTTGATTATCGGCTTTCGCTTTGCACCGTTAAACCATCACATATCAAGCTTCTAGTTGAGTATCAATAACGGTACAAGTCCATTCCAATCTGCCGATAAGGTTTGCTGACAAGTATTAAAGTATTCTTGTGTGAAGCTGAAAATATTGTATATATTTGCTTTTTTCAATTTAATGGCTGACACCCAGAAACCAGCCACCCTCACAGACCGGTCTCAGGCATCAACTGGTTTTTTCTAGTGACCGTTTTCTGGGCGACTGACGTTAAATAGGTGCTTGATGTTATTCATTTGTTATTAATATTAGGCAAGATTGCGTTATGGTTTTATTTGCTCTGGTATGGCTGTCGATGAATCCAAAGACGCTGGGTTACACAACACAGTGCGAAATCAGATCAAGGCCCCTTCTTCAACACACACTATTTGCACTGTATTGTGTAACCATTCGTCTTTCATTCTTATGAAAGGCACAGATTTTTGGCATATCTGTTGGTTACAAGTGTGTGTTTATGCTCCTTAAAAGTGTATAAAGAAAAAAGAAAAAAGAAAGAAAGAAAGTTGTGAGTTGTAATGTATCGCCCGATTTATCTTTCAGAGATATTGATCAGGTTCATACAAACAAATTGCTATCCCAAGTCGAGGTCCAGGGTATGCCAGAGGTGGGGTCCTATTCCCGACCAAACCCACCACAATTGGCATCATGCCCAAAGATATCACCACTCAACTTTACGCCTCCAATGCGCTATCAGACACAATGAATGCGCCCAATACTATCCTGCGCAGTCTGCGCTTTTCGAAACGAACCCCCCGTTGCACAATATTCGCACAAGCGCCGCCAAGGAGACAATTCACATCCTCCTTCTTCCGTCGCAAGCAACAACCATCAGCCGATGATCCAGAATTCGTTTCTATTCTCGATGGGCCGCCAAAGCTTGTCCGCGTTGGAAAACGTCATGGCCCAGGTCTAATCATCCTCGGTATATTCTTACAAGACCAATTGAATAGAGTGCAAGCTAATTAATTGATGTAGCTATCATTCCCATCACAGCCTTTATTCTCGGAACATGGCAAGTCCAGCGTCTAGGCTGGAAATCCGAACTTATCGCTAAATTCGAAGACCGACTGATCCGCGATCCTCTCCCCCTCCCACCAACCATCGACCCCGATGCTATTCACGACTTTGACTACCGCCGCGTGGTAGCAAAGGGTCATTTCCGCCATGATCAAGAGATGCTCATTGGACCGCGCATGCGTGATGGCACAGATGGTTACATGGTAGTTACGCCGCTGGAGCGAGAGAACGGCACGACGATTCTAGTGAACCGAGGCTGGATTGATAAGAAGCATAGGGACAAGAGAACACGACCTGATGGACTACCAACAGGTGAGGTCACAGTAGAGGGACTGTTGAGAGAGCCTTGGAAGAAGAATATGTTTACGCCCGAGAACCAACCCGAGAAGGGCATGTTTTATTTTCCGGATGTGAAGCAGATGGCTGCTTTGACCGGCAGTCAGCCTGTCTGGGTTGAGGCTACTATGGGTATGTCTATCATAATCCTTCATGTCTCGTCATGTCTTGCTAACGACACCAGAACCTGAGTTCATGCAAATGGTCGACTATGAGGCTCGAGGTATTCCCTATGGCCGACCTGCCGAGGTCAACCTGCGAAACAACCACGCCCAGTATATCTTTACCTGGTAAGCGGCCTCATTCTCTGCCACCGTGTATCGGGCCTTCTAACTCCTTTCTTTAGGTACGGTCTTTGCGCCGCAACGTCCATCATGCTTTGGATGGTAGTCAAGAAGCCCGCCAACGACGTCGCTCGTCGTGTAGCCCGCTCAAGGGGCCTGTAAAATTTAAAGCGCATCACACATACACCGTGTAAAACTCATGTATCTTCTGCAACTTCTGCGTCATCGCCTTGATTCGATACACGCCTCGCCTTGCGTTGCTTAGCAGGTTGTGGAACTGGCATTCTCAGCTCTTGAAGGAGTTCTCTTGGGAGGTGCTTTTGCGCCAATGAGAACATGGAGGAACGTGGCCCTATCTGACGTTGCCTGTACGATATTAGAATGTCTGGCTAGAACAAAATACGGAGCTGATACCCCAGTGAGACGACGTACCTTTTCATGAGTGTCAAAACATCACTCTCCTCGATGGTCTTGCGCTTCGCATGATCCGCATAAGCTCCTAGATCATCACCCAATTGCTCAAAGAACCATTCAGAGGACTGGATGAGAGCATCTAAGGTCTCTGCCGATAGACGCTGGTTGCTGAGACCTGACGACTGGAGAGCTGTCTGGGCCACTCGCTTGACGAAAGCCGGAGGTAGTGACGGGTATTCAATGCCATGTTGTGATATTCGCTTTCGCTTCTTATTTGCTTTCAAACCACGAGGTAATCTGTCATCAGCTGGCTCGTGACGCACTCCGGCTGTAACTGTTGGTTCTGGTATTGGCTCTGGCTCTTCATTTATCGAGCTGTGGTCGTCGACACCGCCATCATTGTAATCCCACCCATCCATTCCGAAGTCTGCGCCGCCAGCGTCTGAGTCGGATCCATACATAACATCCGGGCGAGGGTCCTGAGCTCCGTCGCCCCTGGTTTCTGCAACTGATTGGTCGGTAATTGGAGATGTTGCTTGCATATCGTCGGCGGGATCTGACATTTGAAAAACAGTTCCATCATCAAGTCCGCCAGGGATCTCAAAGTTGAAGTCGCTTCCTCTACCCTCGGTCATGCGCCGAGTTTGGTCTGCTACAATCCTGTCCACATGTGAGCAACCTTTTTCATCCAATTCACTGGTAGCAAACTTACGGTTCAAGCGATACATCATCCTGTCCAGCTCTCGCTTGAAGATCTTCCAGCAGACCCGGAAAGAAATCTGATTGCTGACCAATATCGTCTTCTGTGGGTTCATTGTTGAAGTAGTCGCTCATGCGCTCACTCCCGGGACTCCCTCGAGATAGCCGAGAATCATTTGCGAACCTTCGTGGCATCTCAATAGACTGCATGGTGAAATTGTCCTCATCCAACTGTGACAACCTTGGTGGGGGCAGATCTGAGCTTGTACTAGAAGCATCTTCAATGTCCAACGGCAAGGATAGTCTTGGAGGGCGGGTAAGTAGATCGTCGTCTTCATCGTCGTCGTCGTCATACAAGTTGCTTTCCTCCTTCTGTTCCGGTGACGAGCTTCGTCGATTTCCCGGAGATGAAGAAGAAGACGAGTGAATAGGCTGGCTCTTAGGCGCTAGTGTTCGACCGAGCATTCGCAAGATATCCAAGGGTGTTTCTCTCTGTTGCAACATGCTCTGTCGGCGATTCTTTCCAGGCGTGAACATTGCCGTTCGGCGCTGGTCAAGCAGCCGACGGGCGGCTTTGGCGTGAGGAGTCGGCGCATTGGATCGACCAGCTGATGCAGGAGTACCACGTCGAACAGAGGCACGCAGGTCCCGGGCGCCACTGCGATCGAGAGGGGTATGAACACCAGAGAAAGGCTCGGCGCTGATAGCGCGACGGTTCGGAGTTCTTGAGGGAGTTCGCGCGGGTGTTTCTTGTGATGCCGCTTTACCTGGCGGCGACAGACTTGACATATTTGTGGTGCTTGTTTAGATGCGCCGGAGTGGCTGGCTGAGCGACGGCCGCTCAACTGGCAAGTAGTGTTTCGACTTTGTGTAATTTGTCATCAAGAGAAGTTCGGAGAAGCCTGAGCGTAGTGTAATCGTAGGGTTTTAGGGAATTATTGTATTTCGGTTATTGTTGATGTTGTTGATCCATGTCAATGATGGATGTCAATTCAAGTGGGAACGCGACAAGCTTCAGCCATACGCGACGAGGGGAGCTTAAGTGCACGGACCATTAACCTGCATGTCTGATATAAATGTCTGTGGTGTACCATATTGAATAGACGTGGATCGTATAGAGCTTATCGTTTCTTTTATATCAAGGACGTGTTCCTACACTCCTCATCTATGTCTTCATTCGAATCTAACCTTGAGGTGGTTGAATACCACAATTATTTCCCACCGGGAGTATGCAAGATCCTAGCTTCCGGAACGAGCGCCTTCATCGGCGAAGTTGATGACTCTATTGTCCTGAAGTACCCTCTGGAACGCGGAGGCGATTTATCTACACTCCGACATGAGTATGAGCTTCTACAGCTAGTTGGCCCTCACGACCGGGTTATCGCTATTGCGGATCGAGGCCTTACGGATGACGGCCTATATCTCGAACGTGCGTCTGATGGGACACTCCTCACCTTTGTGAGTGAGTCGGAATCAAATGCACTGTCCCTCCGGACGCGAATAACTTGGAGCCGAGAGGTGGCTGAAGCAGTAGCACATGTCCACTCCAAGAATGTCATTCACTGTGACATCAACCCGTCGAATATTTTGCTTGACGATAAACTCCACATCAAGTTGGCTGACTTTCAAGGCTGCCATCTAAATGAGGCAGGCGAAGTTCTGCTGCCCGCACTGGTTGGAGAGCCATGTCGATATTTTTGTCCACGGACCGATATTTTCGAGGCTAACCGCACAACCGACATTTTTGCTCTAGGTTCGACCATCCATTTTATTATCACCGGTGAAGAGGTCTTGCCTGATATTAAAGCTGGAGAAAATGGATGGGACGAGAACGTGCGATCCAGGTTTGAGAATCATGCTTTCCCTAACACTGCACACCCCTGTGCATCTATCACGCAAAAGTGCTGGATGCAGCAATATTCATCAGCAAATGAAGTCTTGGAAGACATCAAAATAGTCGAGCAACTTGACGCTTGTACCAATTCTTTGGTCGACATGAATAAAATACGGATAAAATATTGATCTAAAGTGCGTATACAAACGATTTCGACTAAGACGAATCCAATAGAATAGTGGTGGTAGTCCCGTCTGTAGGAGGTGTGACAGTCCGTTGGAGGTAGCTCCCAGTAGTCCACTTTGAGGGTGGAAGTTGTCTACCCATACCACTCTGATTTCTACTTAAACCGACCTAGACGGCCACATATACGTCGGACGAAAGAGTAGGTACTATCATTTAATTTTGCTCGAAAAGATGCATCTTATGACCCCAAGCACGAACTAGGTCCGGTCGAGAAAATGTACATTCAAGCATAAGTCAAGGACTTGATCACCAGCAGCTTTAGGATCAACCCAAACAATAGTGCTACACCTAGAGCAGAGCTTTACAGAGACCCTTTTGCCGTTGATCCAAGAAATCCCCAGCCACCAATAATGATACTGCCTGCAAATCTCCAGATTGCTGTCCTAGGCACACCCGCTTTCAAACAAATCCATAAATCAGCAGCGCCCCACCAGAATAACAAGCTCATGAGCGTATCAACTACATGATATTCACCACGAAGATAAAACGTCCACAGAGCGACACCATAAGCAGCTACACGACTGCCGTAGATACCAAAGGCTACCTGCGCTGGTTCTGACTTGACAATACCTTCAGGTAACCCATACTCGCGCATAGCACGGTCTGGGGCTCTCAACGGAAGAAGACCACCAAGAGTGAAAGCGGTGCCAATAAACATGGCAGGAATATGCCATGGTGAGACGTTGGAAAACAAGCCGGAAGCCATTTTGTGAGATATCAGCCAGAATCTGAAGATGCGTTAGTTATTCGCAGGCAAATTAACATTAAAGCGCAATAATGACTTAGAAACTGCGGTATTGAGCAAAACGACAATAAGGTTTGAAACATTCAAGAGTCAAACGAAATCCTCGAAACAGATAATCTAAGCTGGCGGCTTACCATGAGGGCCCGGGATGTGAGATTACATGTAAGACGATCCCCAGTCGCAAAAAGAAGCAAAAGAACAATGCTTAGGACCGAGCGTGGATCGAACACGCGACCTAGGGATCTGCAATCCCTCGCTCGTACCACTGAGCTATCGATCCTTTTAACTGACTTGAGAAAGGTTTCGAATTGTCATATTATGAAGACGGCATTGAATGGCCGAAAAGAGCAGTGATTTTAATGAAACCTCAAGGGATGCAAGGGTCTAAACGCCCAGTGGAGGTTTCAATAGCTTTCAACATGCATCCCTGGTCTGATACCTTTATCTCCAACCTCTTTATTGTTTATCCTTGTCTTGAAGTCCAACCTGACTCTTAACAAAGAGCCACCGATGATATCAATTGTTTCTGGTTTGAGGTTGGCGTGACTCATAGAAGTTGAATGCAGTTAAAGAGATCGGCCAGGTTTCATGATTCGGTGGTTTTGTTCATTACGGTAGCGGTTCTCCTTTATTCCCTTGGTAGCGAGGGATTGCCATGTAAAGATAAATAGAAATAGGATAAACACCCAGAAAGTCCAGGTGTTTCTCGTCCCCGCCTGCATGAGAGCTCATAATTGTTCGGCCACATTGTCTTGAAAATAAGTGAGGAGGCGCTGGATCTTTTTGGCATTGAGCTTATTGTCTTCTGCCCCGATTCACAATCTCGCAGCCTCTCCCCACCTTGCGCCTGCACCGACTGCCACCGCCTGCACTTTCGAATAGCCGCGCCGTGTCTGTCATCTTGGGATAATCTCATCTCCTTTAGCTTGTGTATTATCCCTTGCCTTTATTTCTTTTCACTATTACAACCTTTCCAATTTCTTCTCCTCTCATATTCTCATACAGTACCTCGGAATCTTGCTCGGTTTGCATCCAATCCGGCATCTGCAATCTCATCCCAGCCACAACCGAGAGTTCATCTCAGCCAAGACGGCCATTAACAGCGAATCCTTTCCGCGAAAGGGTTCAACAATATAGCAGGTGAGCTGCCTTTACCCCAAATTACGGTGCTTGGTTGGCCCCTGAGCCCTTGTATCTCCCCCACACCCAGGCGCCTATAGCCTTCAGCAAGCTCTTGATAGCCATCAACTCCTTGCCTTTCTTCAAGCCTATCCTAAGCGGATGAGTTAGTCGGCGAGGCTAGGTCTTGGCTCATTACTGCGAACAGGGGACTTTAGCAGTTCCAACGCCAGCCTGAGGTGGCACCGGAGGTGGGCTACTCGTGTCAATCACTGCTACTGGTGGCATCCCCCATGCTGGCTGCCCTTATCCTGGGCGCCTCTCTTGTGGTCTTGCCTGGGCTTAGGGGCATCTAGTCCAGTCTAGTGCACTGATAGGATAGAGGTGGAGCGGCTCCCATCGTTGAACCTCCTCCTGTGCTGTGGCCTCACCTTCTGCGGCACAAAACGCGTGAACTACACCTCGGTTTTGTATCAAGTTCCTTTTCTAACCCATCTTTTTATGCAGCTGTGAAACTCACCTGAGGATCCATTCGAGTTCTGTCGCCGCTTGTCGCCGCTTGTCGCATCCAAAATCGTCATCGTCGCACCTCTTCCGCTATCCGGCCTCGAGTCCTGTTGACCTGCCCCTCTCTCCAGGCTCTGCATTACATCCATCTTCGTACAAACACAACAATCGTCGCTTCGATCATCCCCATTTGCCCCTCGACGACTTTTTGCGCTTCCACACAATTCGTCGATTTTATACCCATTTCCTCCGACTTTTTTCCTACTTTCGATCGCAACAATGGCCCAGCCCGGCGTGCAATCGTTGAAGGTTTGTTGAGCTGATGGTTACCTGACGCAATACCTGGTTGGCTGACCGCTGCTACAGTGTGTGGTGACTGGTGATGGTGCTGTTGGAAAGGTACGTTGGACAACAAGCCGCCGCTTACAACGCGACGGCTCTCACAACAAGAGCCTCCCGCTGACTGTGCTTCCAGACTTGTCTACTCATTTCCTACACCACAAATGCCTTCCCCGGCGAATACATCCCCACTGTCTTCGACAACTACTCAGCGAGTGTTATGGTAGATGGCAAGCCTATTAGCCTTGGCCTCTGGGATACTGCTGGTCAGGAAGATTACGACAGACTGCGACCCCTTTCATACCCTCAAACCGACGTCTTCCTCATCTGCTTTTCCATCGTCAGCCCTCCTTCATTCGACAACGTGAAGGCCAAGGTATATCACCTATTAATATCGCCACAACACGTCGATTCTGCTGACACGTCTCTAGTGGTATCCCGAGATTGATCATCATGCGCCTAACATTCCCATTATCCTTGTCGGAACCAAGCTTGATCTTCGAGAAGACGCTTCCACCCTCGAGTCGCTTCGACAAAAGCGCATGGAGCCTGTATCATACGAGCAGGCACTGACTTGCGCTAAGGAGATCAAGGCCTACAAGTATCTCGAGTGTTCTGCCCTCACCCAAAGGAACCTCAAGAGCGTTTTCGACGAGGCCATCCGGTAAGCCTCATGTGTATCTGTGTTCTCGTGCGCATTCTAACTCCTATTCAGAGCTGTTCTTAACCCCCGACCCACGCCGTCGAAGCAAAAGAAGAACAAGTGCTCTATTCTGTAGATACGCATCTACTGAACGCTATTCCCGCGCGTGACAAAGCACGCGCTTGATTTTCTCAACGAAAGCGTCTGGATGACGCGAAACGACACGAAGATTTCAGGATGAATGCTTGATCGGCATTCAGCGATACAAGACGGCGGCTCTTGACGGAATATCCCTGGGAGCGGCTGGGCTGGACAAGGCTATTGCTTTTTTCTCGAGGCCCGATACCCGTCCCCAGATCATGACCCTCGCAACGATCATGCCGAGGCAACTGCATATGACGATGGTTTTTATTTGCGAGGCGGTTCTTGAATGACTTTTGGGTTTTACTATCTGCGGTTACGTGTTTCCAACCGTTGTTTTTTTATTATTTCTCTCTATTTGCTCATATCTCATGCTGTGGCCTCCTCGCGGAGTTTATACCGATTTTGCTAGTAATTCAAGAACCGGGCTGCACTTTATACAAATGACTACTTTACGATTGTTTTATGACATTTCCTTGAATCAGGCTTGTCGGCTTCGGCTTTAGATAAATGTTGGATGAATCGGGCATTTATGTCTCGTATCTGGCATTCACTATCTCAAGCCTGTCGCAGTTTGGCAAGTCGTTTTTGTGATGTGTCTTTGCTCAACTGCCCCTGAAGGGGTCGATTGGTCTGCTTTCGCTATGGAATGGATTTGTTGGTGTGCTGCTACTATGTGCGCAAGAAATTTACTACTTCTTAGAGCTCTCAATAGAGTATACTTTTGACCTCGAGGCTGAACGGGGAGGAAACATACTTATTAGCCAGACTGATATATATACTGCTCATAGTCCACTAATATAGACCCTTCACCTGAAGCAGCATCATTTCGGAACGAGACAAACGAAGTGGTAGATATAGAAATATAATTGCTCGACTGCTCTATGCTCATCGTCGTGAGGTCAAGGATCCATTCCTTTGGGTATCTCTCACTATCATATAAATGCACAATTAACTTTTGTGTATCCGGTCCCAATACAAATCATTAAAACACATTCAGAGAACCTCACAGTCCTACTCTTTCTTGACCTTCACACCCTTGGGTCGAGGCCTGGTAAGCTGTTTCTACCAGCTATTGCCAGGAATGTGAGCACGTCTGCTCGGGTGAATACCATCCTCGCCAGCCTGACGAGTGTCACCTTTGCCCTTAGACTCTTCCTTTGCCACCCTCTCGCGCTCGATACGCTTAGCGCGGTTCTCGTTGAGCTTACGGTTCTTCTCCTTGATCTTGTCCTGGCGCTGCTTTGTCTTTCCACCTCCACCGGCACTGTTACACAGAGTTAGCGTGTTTTCTAGTCCATGTATGAAGTTGCTGTTGGTGCAGGTGAGTGTCGGTGAGGTAGTAGTGGGCGTTGAGTCAAGTCAAGACTAGTCGCCCTGGGTGGTTACACAAATCGAGGTGCGGTTGTATTGAATCAGGCTGGAGGAGAAAGAAAGGGTGTGGACAAAGCAATGCGACGAATTATCGGACAGGTAATGTAAGACAGAAATACGAAAGTCACTTACGTCAACTCGACATTTATGCGACGCGGATAAGAGACACCGTCTGAGAACTCAGAGTGATGGAACTTATCGAGACATGTACGCATATGCCAGACCTTGTCGAACTCGACAAAGGCAAAGCCACGGCAGGGCTTGTTATCCTTGGGATTGCTCATGCAGCGAACTCCCACGGGGTTGAGTGAGGCAAAGTGGGCTTTAATGGTTTCGGCAGTGGCGGTGAAGGGTAGATTGCCGACGAAGACAATGTGACGATCTCCTTTGCCATCAGCAGCCTCAGCCTCAGCCTCAGCATCGGCGCCGGTTGCAGACTCGCTGTTGGCCGTGGTTGTTTCGGTGTCCTTGTTTTGCTTCTTCTTGTCCTTGTTGCTCTTCTTGGACTCCTCCTTTGGTTCGGCTTCGGCGCTGGCATCGTCTTTTTGATGTGACTCGTCGGTTTTGGCCTTCTTATCCTTCTTCTTGTTGTTCTTCTTTGCAGACTTGTCTGCCTCTACTGGCGCATCCGCAGGCTTGTCGTCAGCCCCAGCCATTGTAGCATCCTCGACCGCCTCTTCGTCATCGTCCAGTTCGGGGAGGTCCTGGAGGTTCTTGCGTTTCTCTTTGCGCTCCTTGCGTGACTCCTTCTTGTACTTCTTGTCTCGTTTCTCCTTCTTAGCCTTCTTCAAGTCGGCACCATCATCCTCGCTGCGCTTGCGCTTTTTGGCGGGGGCCTCAGCATCAACAGAAGCAACGGGTGTATTGTCGACTTCGGCAGCCTCTCTTGCGCGTTTGCTCTTCATTGTCGGTGATTAAGGTGGATTACTCTGAAAATTATCGTATGTGTACACAGCACTGGGAATGCAGAATCTGCCGTTATCAAGTCAGTAAGCTTGTGCCGTGTCGCAAAGTAAAACATGTGGCTTAAAGAAGAGACAAACAATGGCTCGATCGAGAAAACTTACAGGCAATCGGCTGCTGGCTGTGGTATAATCTTGCGTAAGGATTGCAGTGCCGCCGGCTGTTGTTTGCTTGATCGTCGGTGCGGTGCAGGACAATTACTGTACAATTTTTTTGAGGCAGGAAATATTCCGGACCGACTAGCCTACCTTCCCTAGCGCTTGTCTCGGAAGCGTGCCGCTGATGCTTGAAGGTTTCGCAGTTGAGGCTACACCCGGGACTAGAAATTATGGGGAGAATCGATTTACACGTATCAAAACGTGCAGGAAAAGTGATTATAGAGTAGGATTGGATGTTCATGTGAGGGTTGATGCAAGAATCCAACCCCAATAGTAAGGAAGCTAGGGAGGGCGGGAGAAGCCGAGATACTGACTGCCGGAATATGATGGATAAGATGAATTAAAGTTACTGGCTGGCCACTATACTGGTAGTGCCGCCTGTCAATTGGAACTACTAATCTGTTTAATGGACTCAATGCTATTTCCAAGAAAAATAATAAAATACGGTGCTAGTATCATAACCCATTCTCCTTCAGTCATAATAGGCTTTTACAACTCAAGTCTCGCCATAGTCAACTGCGTTTTTGGGTCTAGGGCCCTCTGCTTTCTTTTTCCTTGCCCGACTTTCTTAGTCTTAACCTTTCTTTTTTTCAGTTATTCCCTCTCGGCCGGCACGTAATTCGTGCCAGTAAAAACTCGCTGCACGTATGCACGCACGTACATGAGCTGTCTCAGGTTGTAATGCCAGCCGGGCTCTTGGTCCATAAGCTCAACTTAATCAGCGGCTATCACGACTATCTTTCATGTCATGTCATGCCATGTCATGGCGCTAGTAACTGGCCTGCAGCCTCCAGATCCCGGGCTGCAACGCTACGCTACAGCAGAGGTACCCCAGTCCTTCACAAGCCATCCATGGCCAACTCTTGGGCGTACGTGATATGTTGCGAATCTGGTATGAGATGGAGTTGTTGGTTTTGGCCTTGAGCCTTTTTCCAGGTAGATTGTGAATTTCAACTACTCCGACATATGCAACTCCAAGTATAAGTGGCTAGAGTGTCTGTAACCGGCTAGATTCTCAAGCTTCCTTATATATATATATATATATATATTATATGTCAATACATCTCACACACTGTAATGTAAGGAAAATACAAAACATTGTTGATGTCATGTGTAAATATTAAATAATTGATGTAGCAGTGCACAGAGCTCAGCCTGTAAAATACGCCACGTGACATAAGTTATCCCGGCTTCGTGTGATGTCCTCTCACAAGCTTACAACTGTGCTATTTCCTCACCAGATACCATAACTCGCCAAACCTCATGGCCTGACACATTCCATTAGTAGCTAGTACAAAGCATAACTTGGAGCAACCTACTTATCACCGTCCTTATACATCACGGCCACCACTTTATCAGTTGATCTCGACATCTCTCCTTATTACATACATATAATCATGATCCAGTCAAGGCCACCAATTCCCGAACCACATGCCTATCCACCATCCCCATCTCTATCACAATCATCATGCTTGGTTAACAAAAACCCGACCCCTACTTCACGCCAGGGATTCATTCTTGGAATGGGCTCTTCTTGCTTTGTCTCGGTCTATGATGACCAGACAGTTCTCAAGGGTTATGAGATTTGAGTAAATGGGAGGAGGCGCTCATATTATCCTCGCACCTGTCAAGATTCATTGCGCAGAGAAGAACTCATCTACCAAAAGCTTGGCCGACACCCGCAAATCCTGCAATGCTTCGGACTCGAGGAAGTTCATTCAGGGGTATATTCCCTCCGGCTCGAAATGGCTCCCATGGGAAACGTTCGGCAATTCATTGAAGAGCATACGAAGGAACCCCTTGCCAGACACAATCGCCTCCAAATGGCCTTGGATGCCGCAGTCGGTCTCAGCCATGCCCATTCGCGAAACATTCAACACGCAGATCTCAGCTGTCGGAATTTCTTTCTCTTTGAAGACTATCGCATTAAAATTGGCGACTTTGGTGCGCCGGTGACGGAAGGACTTGAATTTCTTGCAACAGTCTGTGAGGAGATGCGGTATGAGCTTCCTCTCCGAGGTAGAACATTCAGCGATCGTCCAATAATGAAACGGGAGCTATTTGCTTTAGGCTCAGCTATCTACGAAATAATGGCCTGGGGCAAGCCGTACCCTGACTTGGAGGATGATGAGGTAGAAAAGCGATATGCTCACGATGAATTTCCTACGTTGAATGATCCGGTCGGCTACGTTGTCGAGAAATGTTGGGCAGAAGGTTATGAAACTGCGGACGAGGTGGTTACATCTTTGAAGCGTCTGGCAACTCACTAGCCATTAGGGACAGAGATAGATTGCATCTCACTCCACTAGATATACGCTCCGCTTAAGTCTGCGCCGGGAAGTTAGCGTAAGTAGCGGTTTTATCATGCAACATTTGCACTTTTGGAGGATAAAGCGGATAAGGTCCAGTCTTGGACACCGAACCATAAACACGAGACTTGTCCTCTGTGGCAT
This sequence comes from Fusarium sp. DS 682, assembly GCA_014764975.2. NCBI lineage: Eukaryota > Fungi > Ascomycota > Sordariomycetes > Hypocreales > Nectriaceae > Fusarium > Fusarium sp. DS 682. Next base: position 16,579 of record JACYFE010004327.1, read on the forward strand.
TAGGACAAAATTGGCCTTTAAAGGGATCGTCGCATTCTTCGGTAACGGTACGCATCACTGAAGAGTGGCCTTTGAGGCATGTTCGATATTTCTCTGTATACGAGACGTATTTACACATGATGACGGGAATCAAGCGAGGAGTAATAAAAGTGCTAGTTAAGTGTGAAAGAAATAAGCGTTGGGAAAGGTAAACTTGGGAAAAGACCAAAGACTGAAAGAGACACTGTCCACCTGGCTTTTAAATAGTTGTCAAGTTAAATCTCGGACTCATGGCCAACTGATATATTTACAGCCTGATTATCTACGTACTCCCTTTAGTTTGTAGACATGCAGACATAGGGCGCAGTGTGTAGTTGTGTCATTAGTTGTCAGAACGTAGGGTAGTTATGGACCAAACCCGGCCTCGTTCTCGCGATGCACGGAATATTTCTCTCATATCTTACTGGTATACCCACAACATCTACGCCGTCCGTGGCAACCGTCTTGTGCAGTTCGATGACGTACTGGCGCTTTTGTCACAAAAGTAAGCGAATACTACTTGTGTCAAGTATCGCAAAATCGGCCGATCAATTTGTGATAGCGCCAGAGATTGGAGTACTCACGTTGTTCCAGCATGACCAAAGTGGCTAATGCTCCCCACGTAATGCGTGAACCTAACAGGAAATTTCGATTTGGGCGCGGCGCCCACTTCGGTCCCAGGCGCTTTGCGTGCGTCTGCAGCTGCAGATGATGCTGATGCTGATGCTGATGCTGCGTGCGTTGTGCTTTGTGGTTTGATGCTGAGTCAACCCTGAATATGCGGTGGACGCCCATCAGCCGCTGTACGACCAACATGGAGGCTCCCGGACCCATATGACATATCTTGATCAAGTTGAGGCCATCTGCAGCTTAGAGGCACAAACAAGATGATGCATATTGACCCAGCTGAAAGGTCGAGGGTTGGGGAATACGTTCCATTATTCCGACGTTCCCAATATCAAGGATGGGACCCTTGACTTGAAACGGGTCGACTATTTGGGGTTATTTGACCGCATCTAGCGAGTCATTCACTTTAGTGGTATCATGATTGAGGAGCAAAAGGGTCCCTCCCTGCCTCATTGTCGACAAGCAAAAGCAAAGAAAGACTTTCCACTACGTACCAAGGAATCTAAAGAATGCCCCTCCCCCTCCATCCACATCCACATCCACATCCACATCCTCCACATCCACACTAAAACGACCTTCATGCAAGAGATAATGGGCGGCACCTCCCTACGCCGCAACTGACAGCCGCCTGTAAAGAGAAAGTGTGTAACCCAACTGCGAGTGAGCGCGTGTGCAAGTGGATGAAGCGAAGGAAAGCAAAGGAAAAAGAAAAGAAACAAAAGTCAAGTCAAGTGAAAGGCCCCATCCCTGCCAATATGTCCCTTGTCCCTGCCCCGTGCTGAATGCCCCATCATCCACTCAACCCTCTCTAAACCGTCATCCTCCATCATCAAGCGATGCCTACTCGACTCAGTCTTGTCTTCTTCTTCCTTATACCGTCTTTTTCTTTTTTTTTCTTTTTTTCTTCAATGCCTTTCCCTCTGCCGAAACGTCGTCCCTATCTCCGCTTAGCCTACGGCTTTCACTCCGCTTCGTAGTTATTGTACGCCTCAGTAGACTACCCTCCCTGTCTTTTCGACACCCATGTTTCCCCCCCGTCCCTCCAATTGTCTAATTTGCTGTAACCAGAACCACCTGAAGTTGCTTTTCTCCATCTTACAAGACTGTTTTTATTCTATTTCTTGTCGCAGAAACGCTGTCAGACCAAAAACTTGACAGGGATTCATTCTCTGGTGTCCACAACTTTTGACATTTCCTGCAAGCTCCCGTCCGTGTCTTGTCTCTGATGCTCTCTGACCCTCTTTGTCCGGTCCGTTTCTCGTTGTCAACCTCTCAACCGTTTGTTCTGTGCCATATTCAGATCCTCTTTACTATGGCCTGGCCCGGCTCCTCCGACACTCCATTTACACCCCAGCTGAACCAGCTGAGCCTGTTCCGTACCCAACCAGCGTTGGTACCCGCAATACTTGATGTTCTACACACATACATACATGGTCATGGAAGGACAATGTCATGGCTTGGACAACTGAATGTCAAACACAAGCATCAAGGTCCAGCTGGCAAGCACAAAAGATCAGCATGCGAGATGAGGCCCGCCGCTATCAATAGTCTAAATCAGCCATACCCGCCCCAGCCCGAAATTCTGCGCTTTTGACTGCAGTCAGTTCTGCTGGCATCTTGCTTGCTTCTTATACTCAACGTCTCCCAGGGTGGGTGGCCACCGGAATCTTCAGCTTCTTCCTGTTACACTCTCCCCTGTCTTTTTTATTCTCATATCTCTCACACCTCTGTTCCTTTCTCGTTCTTCATTTCTCTTCTATCTAGTGTCGTCAGACTCTCTTCTTTCTTGTGCTCAGTTCTTCAAGACACTGCGTCAAGTGTACTCATCGTCGTGAGCACTTACACCGATTGGTTGGCCACTTTGAGGAATCTCCCATTTCCTCTCTCACAATGAAGATGACGTGGGACCTGGGAATGGACCATGTCCGGTCCTGGGTCCTTAAGGGTGATTACGAACTGGACGTGTCTTTCGACCGCCCGTTTGCTTGGAGTTCTACCGTTGTCACTGGGCTCTCTGAAGCCGCCATTGTCCCCCAGCCTGAAGATGCTCGTGCTCATTCACATCATGCTGAAGGAGAAACCCATGCCTCCCTGGCCACTGAGTTGACTGCTCTTTCAACTGCTGCCTCAGAGTCATCCTGGTCCTCTAAGCCTTCCCAAACCCTGATGGAACAGCAATTCCTGGCCGTCGCTGATGATGTGGACGACCCTTTGATCCCGAAGCAACTGGATGTTCGTCGGATCTTTCATAATGGCCGCCATACATGGCAGCAACTTGTGAGTCAAGCGCTAGCTCTACCAAGAGGCACCTTTCCCCCTGGCCTCAACCCGTCTATCATGCTCCAGGATATGCCGCCTCTCCCCGAATCCGTGCCGTCGAATGGTGTCTTGGCCGGAGCCCCTACCTGGTTTGTCCCGGATCCCGAACCTCACAATTGGGACGGGCCAGAATTCGGCCTCGATAACGTTACCGGCACCACCAAATATTTCCGGCTAAGCTATCCATCCCCTATCGACTGCATAATCTCTTCGGATCCAAGCGCCTGCCACTATGGCAATCCAACTGGTACAGCTGATGCCCCCAACGCCCCGCAAGGACTCGCCATCTTGACCATGTGTTGGTCCTACGTCCTCTCCACACGGCTACTGCAACTTCAGAACAGAAAGATCCACTTCACCGACTCCTGTCTCCGCCCAGTCCCGATTAACACAGTTGGAGATCTCGCCCAGAATGAGATCTTAGTTCCCCTCCCTGAGGGAGCCTCCTTGCGGCTCGTGCATTGGCTTTGTGCGATTCTGGCGCCACAACCAGGCTGGGCTGCTGATGACCAAGGGGGGGCATACACGCCATGGGATGCAAAATTTACGGGCGACATGCGCTTCGTCATTGCTGCCGAAGAAAAACTCTCATTTGACAATGGCGCGGAACCCCCAGCTCCTACCGAAGCTACGGAGCTTTTGATCGAATTCTGTAACTTGTTTGGCATTGGTCATGAACCTCGCCGATCTAGAGATCCAAGCCCCCTGTCCCCGATCAAGGCTGCCTTTCTAGCAACACTCGCAATTCCATTCTATCGAATGGCCAAGCTAGAACCACATTTACCCCGGCCATCATTGAAACCACGAAAGGGTACCCCTTTGGATGCTGCTCAAGCAGCCGATGTTCATAGATACACAGCAGAAGTGCGCTACTATATGACGCTCAGTATGCATCCCCATGCTCTTGGACCAGTGCTATGGAGCATATTCTGGCAACCAGAAATACAATGCAACCTCGTTAGTCCTTGGCTGGCTGCCATTACCAGCGTCATCCAACCGGCTTTCAAGCACTGCGACTTCGAGATGCTTATCAAGATATTCCTGCTACGTCGTCCCCGCGTAGCCATGTGGTGGCATGGACTCTTTCTTCTTGGGAACCCCAAAATCTTGGACTTCATTCATAACTATCTCACCACACTCGACGAAGGATGTTCCTACGATACGCTGTCTCGCCCAGATATCGTTACTGCAGTGTGGACAGGGGCGCCTCAATCATATCAAGACAGTAGTGCGGCTACTGCTTACCATGATCTCAGTACGGCTGTCCCTCGTGCTGCCCTACTTCAGCATCGGCATACCCTGACTCTTCGCGATCCCTGGCCCCTCTTCTATGGCTGGCTCCCTTTTGGTTCAGTTCCCAAAGAAACCATCGAACCTGACCTGTATCCATGGCTTGAAGGAGGTCATCACCGAGAGTACCGCCATTGGACCTGGTGGTCAAGGGCTGACGCATCGTTCCAACCTTCAGTGCATGTTGGCTACCGGAAAGAGACTGGTCAGTTTGACCCGACAGTCCCCGATAACCTCGATCTCATTCCTTCTCCCAATTTTCTTGCGCCAATTCCACCTGTCACTGCTCTTGTAGCCTTTGAGCCTTCCCGCCGCGCCACTTTGCAAATGATCAACCACTCCCTCGGAAACATTGTCGGAGAACGCAGCCTCAGCACTGCTATCATTCCGGAACTAAAGCAGTCTCACCCATGGCTCAAGGACTGGACTCCTGTCTGACTATAGCATCTATAATACCCATTTGTCAGCATTTACGACCGTCATGTTATCACTCGTACGACGTTTACATTTCAATGGCCATAACAGAAACCGAAACGACGTCCATGGTAGATGGATCCGCATCTTCCAAACCTGAAGCATCAGGTATTTTGGCCTGCAGCATTCGAGGGATGCGAGACTTGGATTAAACAAAAGAGGGATGATAAACCTCAACTACCTCAACTCATTGTCACTTTCCAAGGCTCAAACTCTAGTGCTTGTTTCGGGTCCGCCTCTTTCTTTCTTTATATTGATTACTCTGGTTGATGATAAGGGTGCTCTCGGAGTTGGGACTAGCATTATTAGGCTAGACTCAACCTTATTTTGGCTCAACTCAGACAGTGAAGTCATGGTTGACTCGACTCACAGACTCAACAACTTGGATCGTCCGGGCTGTGAAGATCCATCATTTAGGCTTAGAGTTACAGTGAGGGCAATGCTCCATTAGGGCTGAGTCCAAATACAACGTATTTATACTGACATGAGTCTAAAATAAGATCAACATGTTGGTCTCGAATGTCACGATGGAGCCATGATAGTGAAACACATCTCCCTTCACCACTGCCGAACCAGATCATGCAAGGTACGGATAAGAGAGATGTCCGTTAGGCCGAAACGATCATGCCAAAGGCACTAGATATGGTGTAATTATCGCAAACTCACGATTCATTCTTGCATGTCCAATTGCTGTTGGTCGCCCAGCCACGTTCTATCTCTTGGTCGATAAACAGACCACGATAAACTCTAACCCGACAACACTCGTCCCAACTAGGCCATGCTGACGTGTAATCTCATTAAATCTAGAAATAACTTATCAATTTCCCTCGTATCAATATAAATCTCAAAACTCAGTCTCTTGTTTCACATCTATTTTGCCCCGTCCGCCTCCCGCGGGCACCCGTCGGCCGGAGCCCCGGATGGACCGGGGATCCGGACCCACCTGATCCTGAAGTGCGGAAGTGCACAACCAATTTTTTTTCTCCACCACAGCTGAAAAAGAATAGTAATGTAGGATCAGTGGTGTGAGTTGACGTAGTTGGTAGATATGCCCGCGGAGTCAGATCTTGGACCATTGTTCCGACGGGTGCCGAGATCTATATCTTGAAACCTACTCCTTTAAAAGGCGTACATCTCCTCTTTTCCCTAGAATATAGAAATCATCAGATACCATAACAACCATCAAACAATAAACAAAAGTGCGAATTTTAGACCAGATCCTGCATATCCAGCCCTACCGAAAAGTTTGTCAACTTTAGCTCGACGACAGTGTCAAGATCGCAAAGATGAGCCAGACAACACTACCCGACGGACTTATCTCATTCGGCTCCGATGCCAACTGTACACTCGAACTATGTCCCCTTGAGTCGAGTATTCTGAGATACCAGCCAAACATTCCCGCTAATGCCATCTTCATTGGAGTGTTTGGAACCTCGATGGCCATCCATATCTTTCAAGGCATCAAGATGAAGACATGGGGCTTCATGGCGAGTATGATGGCAGGATGTATTCTTGAGATTGTCGGATATGTCGGACGACTCATCATTCACGATAATCCTTTTGACTTTACTGGTTTTCTATTGCAAATTAGTAAGTTTTCACACTTCAGGAAGGGATGGGATGGATAGGAAAAAGAGAACTTTACTAACCCCGAAGCAGTTTGCATCACCATAGCACCCGTTTTCTTCTCTGCAGCCATCTATGTCCTTCTGTCTCAAGTGTAAGTTCGATCAGCCCCTTTAGAAGATGACCAACTGACATTCTCAGCATCAACTTTGTCGATCCTAACGTCTCTCGATTTCCTCCCAAGTATTTCTACTGGATTTTCATCCCTTCCGACATTATCTCCCTTATTCTGCAAGCCGTTGGTGGCGCCATGTCATGCGTTGCCACAAAGAAAGAAGACATCAAGACCGGAGAGGACATCTCCATCGCCGGTCTTGTCTTCCAGGTCGTCACTCTCATGTGTTTCTCTGCCTTGTTCATCGACTACGTTATCAGTGCTTCCAAGTCGTCTGCCCGATACCGTCTCAACAAGCCAATAATCGTTTTCCTCTTCTTTCTCTTCCTGTCAACTATCTTCATCTTGATCCGATGCGGTTACCGTATTGCCGAACTTAATGGAGGATACTTCAGTGCTCTCTTCCGAGACGAAGGTCTCTTCATTGCTCTTGAATCCTGGTAAGTCTCGTTATTGCTCTCTTCTTTATGTTTGTAGCAACAAATTGCTGACTGTTTCTAGTATGATGTGTATTGCTGTTCTTCTTTTGAATGCTGGCCACCCCGGATATGCTTTCAAGGAAACTCCCGAGTTTACCAAGGAAATGGACCAAGATGACACTACTGTCTTTGGGGATTAAGGTCTTGTTACCCATGCGTCGTTACTTGAAGGACGGAAAACATGCTTGCTAGGACAAATGAAATCTGCAAAAGGATACTCATTAAAGAACTGGGGCGTGTTCAACCAATTTTTGTTTTGTTTACAACCTTGCTTCTCGAATTCTAGCGTACATATAGATAGTATGGCGATTATGGCGTTACAATATGGCAAACGACTTGCCTGGAAGGTTATAGATGGCTTATCGAACATGACACAGGATATGCGGGCCTGGGTACAAGGCCTCTGCAGCTGATAGATATCAGGGAGCTTGAATCTCTTGTTGACTTTGGGATAAAGTTGTTATATAAGAATAACAAATATATAAAATATTCAAAAATAAAGAAAAATAAACATAAAAACGGGTAGGAAAAGAGGGAATACAAATGCCTTGATACACATGCAATGTTCGATGTTTCCATTATCGTATTGACGAGTTTGCCACATCGACTGTACAGTCTGATCCTTGAACAAGATAAAGAGTGCAAAGAACCTTGATTCATGTATCCGTACCCAAACACTCACTACTGAATGGAGTATCAAAGCCTAGCCAAGATGAGTTGATTGTCCTGAGCCGTCAGATAATCGTAACATCTCGTTCCCCTTGTCCCCGCCCTTGAGATGTTGTGTTTGGCAATTCATGTGAGTATCAGACCGCGTTGACTTCGCCAAAGGCACTGGCCCGGGGAAAGGAAGTTCGACCGTGTCTCTGATGCAGAGTCTTCATGCTGAGAGTGAACTTTATCCGATGGTTTCTTAAGAGATGAACAGAGGAATGGAGTGAAGAACATGACGTTCGTACTCGTCTCTGGACATTCATCTGCTATGTTAGTCAAATACGACTCGTGCTTTAACGTAGTTGGTTCTTGAGCATATCTGGATCATTGCTCGATCCGTTGTGCAGCCTGTCCAAGCTCGAGTAGCCAAAGTGCAATAGCAGCTGATGAAGGCCATGCTAGCTCCGATTACCAACGTACAGCCAGCATTCAGTTCTCAGATATGACTCCGTGTCTATACTTCTCACGCTTGCTGTGTTTGATGACGCGCTAGATCCTGTTTACTTGACTGAAATGCTTAAAAATGGTGGTGCAGGCCAGGTGAATTGGAACGAACGGTGCCGCCATCTCCCGATCTGTCCAAGTGTGAATCAAAACGGAGATGTTCATGATACGAATTGAGAAACGCAAGCTAGAGGAGTATCGACGAGAATGCTCACTGCGACTGAGGCGAGAGAACTTGTTCAAGGGTCAGGAAGCAACAAACTCTGAACCACATCTCCTTCACAAGCTCAGACCCAAGATAGGCCGGCTTTGCTGAGAAGATGGCAAGAACTTCGCCTGCCAGCGACGAGGATGTTCTAGGAAGAGCACAAGAACGAATGGCCGTGGTCATGTCCTGAGTGCAACTTCTCTGGCGAGAACAATAAGGCCTGCTATCATCATCTGCATGATGCCCATGGCTATGAACTTGTCACAGAGCAAAAGCGAAACGTTTGTTGGGATCACACTGCTTCCTCTCCTGTGTTTCAGTCACATGAACCGATGGACCAGTTCAGACCGGATAAACCTGATTTCAAGCCAACTGATTCTCTGCTTTCCTTATTACTAGGTAGTGAGAAGCGAGAAGATGAATTAACTCAAGTTGAGATCGTCAACGATTCATTGGCAACACTCAACCGCGAACCTTGATCTGGCCTCGACCGTGGAATCTTCATTGGCTCTTTTAAGAGTTTGCTCTTGGGATAGCTCGGAGCTAGATGAACAACCACTGGCTATGTTGTATTTTGCATGTGATGATCGAGATAAGGGTGTGCAGATTCTCCCCGCAGGCCCGACGGCAATAAACACAAATACGGTACGCAGCGACTCTCAATGCCCCTTGTCATCTCTCCCCACCCCTTGTGCGTCGGATGACAGCACTGGCTCAGCGACACCAGATATACTGACCTCTGGTAGAAAACGCCGAATCAAGTTTCCTACAGCAACTTGTCAGCTTGAGGTTGGCGATGTCGAGTCTCCGCCCGTGCTGGTAAGACAACGAACGGTGAGCGAGGAAGAGCATCAAATTTCTCTAATTCCTGATCTCTCTTTTGTCGTAGATGTTGAAACCGAGCTTGCAGGTATTCACACTTGGGCTTCTGACGATCCTGGATGCCTAAACCATTAGATAGACTCCCGGAATTTAGTCAGACACTTACTGATATCCTCAGACCACATAATGAGAAGAAAAGGTGTTATGGATGGTAGTCTACAGAACAGTCGTGAACAAAGAATGAAGAGATCCTCAGCTCGAGTCTACACGGCGTTGCAATGTGCAATCAGGGCTTGCTGTTACTGTGCATGAAGACGGGCGCGGCTCATGCACCGGCTACCCGAACAGCTTGCGCTGATGCGGTTCAGTGCAGGGGCTTGGAGGTGTGTTGTTTGTTGGGTAGCCGTTCCGGACACCTATTACAACTGCGCCAATGGACTAGCCCACGCCTTGTGCTGGGAATGTTTAATCGATTTGCATCGTGGCCAGGAATACAAGTGTTATCATTGCGGACAGATAGCTGCCAAGACTATTGGGTACGCCGAGATCTCCGACGACAATGACCCTGGCGAGCTCGCGGTTCCCGATGTGAATCTCTCCGTTATGAAGGATGTTCTGGATGTAAAGCTGGGAAGAGAACTCAGCGACAAGCGAGTTTAAAGATTCGTTGGGAGCTTTGGGAGCCACTGGACTTGACAGAAGATGAGCCGGATTATGTCATGGTTCCCGGGAAAGCCAGCTGGGAGATGCTTGACTCCATGGAGGATGTTCACTTGAAGGAACGAGCGAGGATAATGTTTGAGGATAAGTATAGTGTGTGATGAGAGATTGAGTTCAAATGAGGGTTTCAGTACATGTTGCCATAACTTGACCACGATATCCATTGAGGGTGCTCAGCCGTCCACGTTGATCAGCCTCGGCGCTCTCCTGGCCATCTCAGTTGGTCAATATGACGCCTTCTCTTCGCGTATGCAGATTGCAAGTTGCTGCATGAAATTAATTGAAGATCAAGTCGAACTCATGCTGTATCTTTTTGACCGATGAAAAGGAAGCTCCCTCGAATGATTTCCCGAGTGTATGACGATCTCTTCGCCAATGCAATTCCGTCTGTACCCTCGCTAACCTCGCAAACTCCTCTTTTCTTTTACGGGAAACATCATTTGTTGCGGTCGACCTGCTCCTAAAAAACCACTTCAAATCTTTCTTCACCATAGGCCAGAGATAAGGATCAAACTCCTTATAGACGTCTTCCTCTTTAACCCCGGGCTTTAGTAATTGAAGTAGAGTAACCTCATTCTGGGGTACCCAGCCCGCTCTTAGATATTGTTCAGTATAGTAACTCTGCTTGTACGAAAACGAAACTTACTTAATCGTGTGGGTCACCACATATTCATTTCCTTGCTGAAAGACAACAATGCCTCCACGACACTTGAAAGGCTCGACGACGACTTGGTGTTGTTGTTCGTAAAAACTTTCAGACACAGGACGGAAGTTACTCTGGCTGTGTCCGCCAAATACGCAAACGCGTGAAGCGTCCGATACCGGTTTCGAATACTCAGCGGTGATATGAAGAAGATTATCTTCATCATAGCGTTCTTCGACACATAATCGAGCTTGTGAACGTATGACGTGACTGGAAAAAAAAAAAGGAAAAAAAAAGCAGTCAGAAGTGGAACTTGTTGCAGAAGAAGGTAAACCTACACCATGAAATCCTTGAAACGAAATGTATATTTGGCATCTTTTCGATACTTTGCACTGCTCACGAGTTCGGATTTCAAATGGGAATCTATATCGCGCTCCGTGCAATAGCTTCTTTTATCACCTGCAAATATGATCCCTTTTATGGGTTCATGCCCGCCCTCGGTCTTGTAAAGCAACATTGGTATATATGAATACTGCTGGGCTCTTAAGGTCGACATGCCGGAGCCTGGGGTGAACGATGATCCAGGCGCAGAAAGCGTTGAGGTTTGGGTAGTGGAATCGATCCTAAAAATGTTATTCGATTCAACTCATTACCAGGGTTTCACTCACGACGAAGATTGACTGCTTGCAACACTTGCGGTATAATCCTCGGACATCTGCGAGGCCGCTTCACTGGGTGCTGGGTGAAGGGTCAGGCAATGCTCATCAATATCCATATGATCGGCATTGGCATCGCTCGTGGAATAAGATATGTGTGGCGACTGGGGAATGAGTGAAATACAACCCCCTAGACTGTCCGAGTGAGGAATCTGGCGGGAAGTTGGACTTTTGTCGGTAGCGTTTGATTCAAAATAGCTGCGTATCGGTTCAATCTCAGCCAAGGCCACTGTAGAGCTGCAGGCAGACAAGGTTTCAGTTGCCCATGATATTTGTTGTCGAGCCTGATCTAGGAGCATGCGGTGTTCAGCATGACCAGCCCTACAGAGAAGGAGAGCTACGTGAAAAATGTAGTAGCTGAAAAATTGCATCCGTAACCCACTGTTTCCGAGTATTGTCATGATAATTTGGAGGTGTTTCAAAAGTGAGATGCAGTTGAGGATATCTCCAACACTCATGCAACTCGCGCTTGGCTTTTGATCGGATAGACTCAGAAGCGAGCTTAACCTAGACATATGGCGGTAGCTTTTATTGAGTTGTTGTTCATCTGGTGTCTCCATACTGATACTGAGTGTTAGATGAGGAAGCTGGGCTGATTCGAATGAACTGTTGATGACCCTTGGTAGTCTTAACAACATCGAAATTTCCCTGGAAAGTTAATGAGGCTAGATGAGAACAAGAATAGGCTTTGCCAACTCACCAATCCCACGTAGTTAGATAACTCATTATTGCTTGACTGTTGACTTGATCTTGATGAGCGATTCCTACTATCAGTTTAGACGCTGTTACCGACAAGCAGCCTGATTAACAAACCAATTTGTAATACTTGTTGATATGCCCTAAAAATGGATTTCCGGGCTGGTTGCAGGTGGCCGCTGCACCTATTGTAAAAACAAGCAAATACTTGTCTCAATAAATGAGGGAGAGACAATGGCATGTCCAGTTCTGTGTCAATGCTATCGGCCGTGTCGTGGTATTCGTTAGAGTCCAAACCGCTCTCAGGAGACTGTTGCAAAGTGCATGCAGCCAATTCATACAAGAAGGCAGCTACATCTGCAGGAAAGGGTTGATGGTTGGCATAAGCTTCGTGCCACTCCTTGCACTTGGTGGCTACAAAAGGCTCAGACATAATAACTCTGCAGTATCGATATACTCGACCAGGAGCGTTTCGGAGAAGGAAATCTATTTGATAATAATTTAATAATCTGTCCTGCAAAAAAATAAAGCGTACTTACCAATTGGTATTGACATTAACCCCTTTAGCGAAACAACAGGCGATTTGGTTATCACTGGAGTCTTGCATCCGATTTCTTCCAAGAAAGAATTCGCAAAGCCAAAGTCGCGTAGCTCCTTCCTCAAGCTTGTAGACAGCGGCTTCTGTGAAGTTGGGTGTCTATACTCGCAATCGATATTCTGCATGCTACACCTTTTGCAAGGCCTGCCTGGCCTGACTGAGTAACACTTGGGGACATTAGTAAAGGATCAGCAAAATGGCATGATACGCACTCTTTTTTCCATATTTTTGCATGCGATACATGCCATCTTAGTTCTAATGCTTGTCATGGCGTAGTTTTTGAGTGATGAATTGCTATTGAGACAAACTAAAACTAAACTGAACGGCGAGAATCCCCAAGGTATAAGAAGACTAACAGACCTCTAAATGATCAGCGCCTCCATCCCAAAAGGAGTATAGGCTATCTCATTCTCCCTTGCATCTTTGGCGTGAGCCTTGGGAGGCTAAGAAGGAGGGGCGTGTGTGTGAGTTGTGAACAACTCAGATTTCAGGCACACCCTAGACATCTATGTTCCCTCCCCCCTGCTCCTTTCTATGTATGCGGCTTCTATTTCCATGTACACGCAGTTAGAACAAGCACTATCGCGAACACCATTCATCTTGTTGCAACCGCCGAGGAGAACACCCATTTGAAAACATGGCCCGCACATACTCCAATATTCTTCCTCAACAGCATCGTAGTTGATGGCCATTGCGCGCAGGGCAGGCTCTTCGCCTGTTCTCAGGCGTTTGTAGATTCTCCAAACCAAGGATGGCACAGCCTCGCCCAAAGTAACTCGCCAATCATTTTCTTTTTTGTTCCATCTCGATCTTCATCGTGTCCAGGGTTTTCCCACGCACCATACGGAACCTTGGAATTCTGACCATGACGGTTTGCTGGGGAAGACATTAGCAAACCAATTATTGGTTTTGACTAAAAACGCACGCTGAATTCATGAATCACGTCTGATGGAGGTAGATGTCTATGGCGAGCCAAGATCAACTGTGCCGCATAAAGTAGTTGTCGTTCTGGAGTTATGTGAGGTTCGTCAGTCTCGCCATCCTCCAATGGAGAAACCTTGTAGAGTGTACATAAAATTATGTACACAAGCATTACCCTCCTCCGGGGGAGTTGCCCCGAACTGCCGAGTTCCGGCAACAATGGTACGAAATATTCGATAGCGTCTTCAACTGTCAGGTTTTGATTGTCTGGTCTGAAGGTCATTAGTTCTTCAGGGAAAATACACGAGGCAAGTAGATTCTGGTAGTATCCACAGGCTTCCAAAAGACTCGTGCGTTCGATCTGTGCCTCAGCATCCTCGATGATGCTGTTGCAGAAGAAGCCTTGCGATCGTAGTTGCAAGAGTGGGGCGGGTCCTATCTTGTTAGCTAAGATCTCGCACATAAGATCTTCAGGTCGGAGGAGTAGGCCTTTAAACCCTACCAATCATAGTGGAGGGCTAATGCCAAGACATAGGTACCACATTAGCGAATAAATGGAACTGGGGTCACATTTAGCGTACCTGCAACTTGACCATTTAGACCATTCTGTAATAAATGCTGTTGTGGTGAGAAGATGACCGATGGATCTGATTGGCTCAATTAGATCCTCTGGGTAGATTAGTCATTAGCATAACAGGTCAATTTGACCGCCACCTTGAATCGAGAAAAACAAGGCTCTTCACAATAACAGCTGTAATGCTCGTTATGTGACTAATTAGCGCTCCGTATAACAATTTCTCATTGCAAACAAACGCATAATCTCTGCCATGTTCAAGATGCAAACTTGATGCCAACCAGGCTAATAGACCTTGGGCCTTCCAATAATACGATCCGTCTCATCGAGATAGATTCCAAAATTCAGGCGGTCGAAAACAGAAAAGGGCTCGAAATATCACAAATAAAGCCCGAGTTGCGGCAGGCGCACTCAATGTCAAGCATATGTTGGCATTCAGGGTTCATCAAGGTTCAATAATCAGGCAAAAACCAACACAAGAGTGCCGGAAGTCGAATGACGGGATCTAGGTGTAGTATGGACTTTTGCACAAGGTATTTTAGGTTGCCGTCTCCTAGGTTCATGAATACATCAAAATGACCAGAGAAGGGTTCCCAAGCTCCTAGCTTGCCAGATGCATAAAGTGTGGTGTTTGATGACACAATCCGGCCGGCCTCGCAATTCAGCCTCATCCTCATTCATAAGCGGATTGGGAGATAAGCACTGCACAAAACAAAAAAGGTAACAGAGCAAGGAGGACAAGGAGAAGGAAGAAAACAAATATAAACCAAAAATCTGGACCATAAAGGTTGTTTTCCAGCTTGCTCGGGGAATGGAAGACCTCTTCAATGTCCAGCCAGGACTTGTTGACTTCTTTAAAATTGAAGATGCCAATATTCAAAAATTCGTCCTTCTCCTTCTCCTAATCGCCACGCATCATATTGTTAGAGAGATTGTTGTTGGGCGGGACAGTCTTCTTGGACGTACCTTCAAATCGACAGCAAATTCTTGTTCCAATCCAGTGGTCTCCTGCTGATATACATCCCTAAGCCTCTCGGTGGGAGGTGATACAGTTTGAGCTTCATCTAGTTCGGCAAATTTCGTGTAATGAGCCATTTCGTTTTGGAGCTTGCTCATGGGAGAGTTGATGAAAGGTGGGTGCAGAGTAGAAATTTCGGCTGAGGGAGGGGTAGTCGGTATTTGTGACAGGAGAGAACACTGGGACTGAAACATAAAATTGGCCATCAGCGTTGGCGCAAGAGAAAAACCATCCTGCAGACCAGAGAAACAAATAACACATGCAGGACCTAGCTCAGGTTGGCTCACGCTAATGCAATGCTGGGACCTTGAAGAGGGGAGGAGGGGAAGCGCCTAATTTGTGTCGTTGGATCTGGCTGGACATGCTCGATACCGGGGAACCCAGCGCTCTCCATCAAAGAACCGTAAATTTAAAGGCCATAAAAAAGTGACATCTACAGTCCTAGAGTTCTACACTACAAAGCTTCAGGGTCATGGGGTAATCCTTTGACGGTCCGGATGATACTGGTAATGACTGTTCGGTATTCTGCAGCACACTAAGACTATGAACAAACAATGGAAAGAATCTCAGAATCCTAAGGAAGGCTAGGATCCAAGGCATTCTTCTCCTTCACTACATGCACTAAGCACGTTGGCTGGTGAGAATATCCCCGAAACGTCACGATTGTGACGATAGTCTCAACAGTGACGGGGGCGACGAGAGTGAAGAGGTGTGGATGGCTCTGGCAACTGGAATTGTTAGCGAAAGAAAGCCAGCTTGAGGGGCCTTATCATCTCAGAGACATGTCCATCAGGCTCATTGAACATCGTTCAAAGCAGCAGCAGCTTTTTACACCTTCTAGTTCTGCTACGGGAAGGTGATGACACGGGGTCTTGTCATGGTTCATCTACTGTGAATGGAGATGATGAGGAAATTTCCATCACGGACACTATCTCTCGGTCATTCAGCCAAAAATTGACCACTCCTCTCAAATGTAGCTTTGTCATTGGCCTACAATTCAGTTTCTCGAAAGCCTCTTGCAAAGATAGTATCCCTTAGGAAGCCGTAAGGCAGATAAAGCATAATAGCAGGGAAGTCAACAAATTAGACTTGTAATATCAGAAGTACTTTATATAGAAGCTAAAGTGAGTAGAAATAGAAGTACTTCCACAGGTTTTACTTTAAATCACTCAGCTTGATTACTAAGGCATGTTGTTCCTGAGGCTCGTTCAGACCATGCCCGGCCTGCGACATGTTGTCTTGCCTGAAGGTGACATGTAACCAGGCACCAATTAAGAATCCAGACTGACCCCTTGTCAAGTCAAATCTACCCCATGCTAGTCGATTTTTCGAAATTCAAGTCTACCTCTTGTCAAAAAGCAAGTCTACCCCCTGTAAAGAGGGGTAAATTAAATCAATTGTTGTACAATCGATTCTGGAATGTAGAGCTAGGCGGCCAGGATAAATACGTCGTACGCGTGTCGGCGCATTCAGGTCATTTAAATGGCTTGAAGTCGAACTCTTCAATGGAAAAAAAGCAAAGTCGACCAATGAAATGGCGAGATCACCACTTTGGCTTAAACTTTGCTCGGAGCACATATATTGAGAACCGTCTTTCAGTTGAAAGTGGAATGCAGGGTTGATACAAGGATTATCAGCCAATGACAATGCAAAACGTCCACTTTCATCGAAAGTGAATGAATCCATAGAGATGTAGTTCTATTAAGGCTTTACAAGCGAGTCTAGTAATGTAGTGCAATTTGTTTAGGTGGCTATAGAACGACTTTTGCCTAGGTTGGATTATCGATTTGCATGCAATACAGATAAGGATCTAATACTAAGCATTATAGAGGAATCTATCTGCATATTTAGTTTGGCCTATATGGTAATAGGAAGCAGTATTACTAATCCTGGCTATCTTTAATACTTAACCTAGGCCGCAGGGTACTATTAACCTTTTATTGCAGACCTTATAAGTTATAGTGGTATTTATACTGCTAAAGTCTTTTTATAAATAAAGGCAATATTTTTAATAGTATTATCTACTTTAATCTTACTAAATATTTAATAAGCAGTAATATATTTTTAAGAGCTTTAGTTAAAGTCTTTCTAAAAGAGCTCTATTAATAGTATATATAGTTAGAAATATATAAGGATAATAACTAGCTCTTACTGTAAATATATATATTAAATTACTTATACTAAAAGGGTAATAGAAATTTAACTTCTTAATTAATTTTACTAGGTACCTTTTAGTAATTACTAAAGTAGCTTATTTATATAATAATAATTATTACGACCCTTGCGGTTACGTCACGTGGTACCTATAAAATTCCTCTAATTAGGTACAGACTTACGCTTTAGCCTTACCCTTATTATAAGCCGCTTGCTAGGACTTATAAAAAGACTTATAACTTATGTATAAGTACCGACTTACTACTATAAGCTATTATAAGTATATAAAATATACTTATTAGCACTTTATAGTAGTTAGCTTACTAGCTATTAATAAAACTTCTTTATATTAATTAAGCCTAATATGTATTATATCTACTATTAAGAGATATAATACTTTATACTGCTTAGCACTACGCCTTACGCAATCTGCTAATAATAAACCTAGTACGGCTTAGTTTATCTACAGTTAGGAACTAACTGTTATATATTAATAGCTCTTATTTAGACCGTACTGTATAACGCTAAGCAATATTAAATGCAATATCTATAAACCCGAACTAGCAGTAAAATGCACCTACTTAATAGGCTATACCTACTTAACTGGTAGCACTAGCCTAATAAGCCTAAGCTATACCTATAAGCCCACTAGGCCTAGCAGCTTAGCTAGCGGCTAGACTAGCACCTATACCAGCTAGACTACCTACTAACTAGGAAATAGAAGATATAGATATAGTATCTTAAGACTTTAATAACTAAGAAGTTAAATGACTTTATAAATAACTTGGGAATATTACTAATAAAATAAATAAAATGCATTAGATATTTAATAAATATATAGCACTATAGTAGCAGTAGAGTTAAAACACTATTTATACTTAATAGGAAATATATAATATTACCTTAGCAGTTAATACCGGTAAGGACCCTAGAGAAATCCTTAAGCCTAACCTACTTAAGCCTTTTAATAGGACCCCTAGTAAGTTACTTACATTCCTTATATAAGGAAGAGCCTTTATTACCTATTACCCTAACTAGTTTTATAATAACTCTGCTAAAGTTATATATATAGTAGGAAGACTTATTAAAACTGCAGTATAATAGTTTCAACCTATTATAGATAACTATACCTAAAACCTATTTTATAAGGTAGAACTAAAAACCACTACCCTCTTTAGGAAAGAAGGGTACCTTAAGTTTAAAGAAGTACTTTACTTAGCCTTTAAAACTATTAATAAAAAAGGATAAGCTAAAAGAAAAATTAAAACCCTTAAATAAATAAGATTAATATTTAACCTAAAAGTAGAGTTTTTATAACTTACTAGCAAACTACCTTAGGATTAAGATATATTAATATCCTTCTTCTTTAATGCACTTAAAGAATCAGTCTAGAAAGAACTATAGCAAAAGGATCAACCTAAGGCGCTAGTTAACTACATTAATATAGCAGTTAGGATTAATAACTAATAGTTTGTATAGAAAACCTATAATAGGAAAAATAACAGTAAGTAATAAGATAATAAACCCTATTATAACCCTAACTAAAGATAGAAGCAATAAGGAAATATATCCTATAGTACTAAAGTAGGACCTATAGAAATTAAGATAGTTAAATAAAATAAGTCTAAACTTACTTATTAGAATTATAGTAAAAAAGGATACTATAAAGCGGAATATAAGAACCCTATTAAAATTAACTAAAAATATAAACTAATGCCTAAACTAAGGAAAATTAACTAAACCTAAAAGAATAAAGACCCTTAAGGAATGGTTAAAACAGTTAATATAGCTAGATTAGGATATAATAAATCTGGCCCTAATGAATTTACTTATATATATAACCCTTTTATAAGTAAATTTAAAATACT
>JACYFE010004347.1:0-24020 GCA_014764975.2 Fusarium sp. DS 682
GTCGGCCATGTCCCCCTTTCTAACATCTTTTGTGTCCCTTTCTCTCTCCTCCTTACGAGGTGGTCTAATGTTACCTAAAAAGGTTAGACGTATTAAAAACAATTTTAGCAACATTCACACCTGCCGTGCCTACCCTATACCCAGGAGTGATCTTTTCCATGTTAATTTGATGCAGCAGTTCACATAATCTCAACTTATTCTTACAAAGCTCTAAAGGCTACGATGAGAGGATGCGATGATAGTTCGAACATTATACAGCTGTTCTCTCAGCTACAAATTACTGTGAATAAACTTGCCTGACTAGTGGAGTGGTGCGGTGATGAAGTGCGCATGCATGTTCAATGCATCACTCGTATAATTTGTCACCACACAACAAGTTTATAGCTTGAGTCCGCTACTTGATCTACCTACCCTCGCAATTCCAGTGTGCTAGCTCAAGTCACAGCTCTCCCTTGTACTTGGACGATACCGTTTATCAAGCGTAAACATCGTGAGCATTTATAGCTAGGTTCTCATACTGGTGGAAGATGAGATGCAGCACAAAGGTTTATTATATCTATGAAACCAGTTACGGGATAAGAACCATACGAAGATTTCTGGGTCCAGTGCGTCAAGCAACGCCATAGACCACAAAGGACAACAAGGGGAAAGAGCAGTATCGAATAGAAGACAAGTTGATTGAATAGTACTTCGATATTACAAAACCAAGAAACCAAGCCAACAGCAACATGACTAAGGAAATAGTGCCAAGATACAAGACAAATTCTGAACGAAACAACGAGTAAGACAGGATCAAGTCAGGGTTTCAGTAACGTTGTCATCCTGCGCCAATGAGTCGATGGTAGCCCTGGCATCGTTACCATTCTCTAAGCTGGGTGACGGCTTCCTCCTCTTCTCGGGTGGCAGATCCGGTGAGCCTTGGCGCTTACCAGAGGGAGCTTCCAGCTGAGTAGTCGACTGTGAACTCTGCCCAAACTTGTAGTCGGGGACTATGCGGTAGCCAGAAGCGGCGGGGCCAGGGAGAGGAACAGAAGAAGAAGGAGGAGGAGCTCTAATAGAAGGGAATATTGCAACCGCAGAAGGGGCGGCAACAGAGTTACCGTTAGCAGTAGTAGGTTTGGGCGCAGTCTGATCAGGAACAGGCCGACCGTTGGGCCCAGGAGGATTTCTAGCAGCAGTAGCGGCAACAGGAGGAGCCTTCAAAGTAGGAGAGTTGGGTACAGGAGGACCTTTGGCAGCAGGAGCTGTAACCATAGGATCGGTAGCAGGAGCAGGATTGGCAACAGAGGGTTCATTTGTAGCAGGAGGGTTATGAGTACCGGCTTTCTTTGCAGTTGAAGCTGGCTGCGACTCGCCCTCGGCGCCGTTGCTAGCTTTCTTCTTGCCCTTTCGGCCTCTGCCCCTCCTACCCCTACCCCTACCCTTTTTGGGGGTATTGGCACCCTCCTCTTGTTGAGAGGAGTTGGGAGCTGAAGAGGGCTTGTTGGCGTTTGTTGCAGACGCGTCGGCCTTGTTCCCCTTGCCCTTGGCGGTGTTGCCGTTGTTGTTGTTGTTGTTGTTGTTGTTGTTGTTGCCATTCTTACCGCCTCGTCGACCGGCCTGGTTATTGCTAGAGTTTTGGTTCTTGGTTGGTTTGCTTCTGTTGGATTCCGATGGTTGAGACTGGGATGTCTGGTCTTCAACAACCTCGTCACCGGCAAGGCTGGCTGTATCTGTGTCCATGGCGGTATTGGAGTCCTCAACGGCACTGTCAGAAGCTTCGTCCTCATCAGGCGTTGTTGATTGAGTACTGGACTCCCCACTATCAGTTATCTCACTGGGTTGAGAAGGAGAAGCGTCCAGGTCGGTCATGTCTGTGTCTGGAGAGGATGAAGGTTCTTCGGAAGGGGTAGGAAGCTCTTTATCCTTTGCACCTTTGCTGCCCGACTGCGGAAAGTAGGCAATGAGTGTAGACTGTCCTGGGTCCTTGACCTCTTCTTTGCGGGGCCTACCCCTAGGTCTCTTCTAAGGCTGCTGTGATGAAGGCGGGTCCTCCTGATCAACAGGAGCTGTAGGCGAGCCCGTAGCTGCACTCGACTTCGTGTTCTGCGTCTTGGTGTCCGATGGAATGATTCGCTTTCCAGTCTTTACCAGGTTCTCGGCCCAATGAGGTGAAAGACGACGATACCAAGCCGAGTTTCGGTGCTCGTTCTTTGATGGTATGGAGGTGCATTCTATCGACCAGGCTGGATGGCTACCATGGCAATTGCAGCAACGGAAGGGTGCGGTACAACCTCTAGAATCGTGGTTTCCTGAGCATCGTCCGCACACTATTTCCTTGACGGAGCAATCGTCTTTGAAGTGGCTTGGCTTCCAGCACGTAAAGCAAAAGAGCGGCGAGCCTTGGACGCAGAATGGTCTAGAATTCGAGTGTTAGCTGGGAGAGTCGAAAGGGTTCAGCAGGGAAGTCTTACTTGATCTCATAGTAATGTCCATTCAAAATAACACCTGTCAAGCAAAGCTTGCTCACGTCTTCAAACACAGTGGTTTTGATAAGCATCCTATCGTAAGAAACCTGTACGTTGATCTTTTCCATGTTGATGTTTGCCGTGTTGTTTTTTTCCCCATTCAGAGTTTCACGAAGCAAGGCCTCCAAGTCCTTATTCTTCTTATTTTCGACGTCCGTCTCATTTTCGCGCATCGCCTTCTTCTCGCCATTGAAATGGGGAACCAGATCAACAACGTGGAGAGTATACATTGGGTCGAGGCAGAAGAAACCGTATTCAAGACCAAATACACCATCGAGGACTGTAATGTGCTTGCGTATGTGCCTCTCTGACTCTCTAGTCATGAAGTTAATGATGAGCCGGTATTTTTTCCCTGATTCCTTGGAAGGTTTAAGCCTGATTGACTTAATCTTGTTCCAGCCCTCGCCCAAGCCGTGGAGTGTTTGCAGTATTTCAGCTTCGGTGTTTTTGCTCAATTTCTCGTAATCGAGCTTCTGCATGGCCACGGTGATGAAGCCGCTTTCATCGTCGACGACGCCGTCGACATTGGCAAACATCCTGTCCTCAAGCTTGTGAAAGTCGCTCCCCAAGCTGCCAAGGCGCTCATCGAAGCTACCGAGGCGATCGTTGATCTTGTGCAAATAGTCCTTGATGGTATCATCAGTGGCCCCAGTGCTGCCTTGGAGATAGTCTTTGAGACATGAGATATCTTGTTCAATGTTGTGCAGGCGGCCGCTGATAAGGTCGAAGGCTTGGATGTCCCCCTGATTGAACATGCCGGTTGCATTGAACTGTGCGTTGATCTCTTCAAACCGCCTCAAGTCTTGGTCAATTCTTTCAAGATGAGCCGTAGGGTCAGTGCCGCAGAGTCGACGAACCTCCTCTGTCAGCTGAGACAGGCGATCATTCATGGCACGGAATTCAGTAGAGAAGTGATCGCGCACCCTGTAAAACATTCGCTCTAACTTTTGATCTAGGTCGGACTGAGCGTGCGGGGTCGAAGCTTCGGAGGAGGAAGGGTTCTCACCTCCAAGGAGGTGAGGCTCGATGGGATCGGAAGACATGACTAAAGCACAACCAGGTTTGAAGACAGGTTGTCTCTTGATGAGATAATGAGAGCTGAGGCTGAGGTCTTTGAACACAATGTCACGGCTGTAACGACTATGGAAACGGATAGTATGCACTGAAGGAAGTCTTTCTGAACCTAAGAGTTCTCCTTTATAAATCCAAAATAGCGTGCTGCCATTGTCACCGCGGGCGGCCTTCGGTTACCATACGCAGCTTCCCAGTCATGCATGCCCTTTGTTTCAGCGGTAGTACATAGTATGAGGCGATAGAGCAATCTTGCAACCTCCATGGTTATTTCTCTTGTCAATTAGCTGAGGTACTTGCTTGGAAAGTATACTGCAAAGAGCTCGAAACTGGCGCCTTGGGTGGGGACTCCGATGACAGGCGAGGACGTTTTAGGGCGTTTAGTTTAGGGCGTAGCGGAAAAGTAGGCTCCGTTGATAGTGCGTGTATCCCTGTTGCTTTTGAGTTTTGGGCCTCGACCGGGAAATGTTCGGTGGGGTAGGCGCTCCAAGGTGGGGGTCGGGACCACTGCAACGCCCCCCCTGTATTAGTGTCATACAGAGTAAACAGAGACTAAATACCTGGGTATGTTATATGCTGGGGTCAATAGATTAAAGGATCTAAAGCTGCCAATCAATAACCCTGTAGAGATGATCGGTTCTGATTCCTAAGCCATTAGGCGGTTAGAATTCGTAAGCCTTGCCCAGTGGAGCCCTCAGATAGGACCCCCATCGTTGCCTCAACATCATCTGGCACATCTTCTCTCCTTTTCCAAACATCCAAGCCTCAACAACTGTGATCAGCTCAGCAATTACCGACGCAGCCGCGTCAAATCTCTCACCGCCATTCTGGTGGCGAATCAATGTATCGCGACCAGCCCCTTGACCCTTTCTTTTCTCATACGCAATCCATGCCTGAGCAATCCCAATCTCGCAAGGCATGGGTCTTTGAAGGCAAGATCAGCTGCACGTTGTTGCTTTTTCATCGTACGATCACGGCCGTCGGCATTTGTTCTCCCTTAATGATCGGCAATAGCGGTCGGCAAAGTTGTTGTCTCTGTTATCATAGGGGGAGACAAGAAGCATTGAGGTAGCTAGCGAGAAGCGGTTGCTATATGACCACGACAATATATAATACCCAATCTTCGACCCCAGTCTGCTATCGTCCAACGCTCGTTTCAAACTGCACAACTCTCTATTCTACCAATTCAATATTGAGCATTTATAACTCATATCTTTTCGAGTCCAAGGCACTATTGCCCATCACGGCCGGTTGCCAACCTTGACTTTATTCAATCTT
The DNA here is from genome assembly GCA_014764975.2 of Fusarium sp. DS 682. NCBI lineage: Eukaryota > Fungi > Ascomycota > Sordariomycetes > Hypocreales > Nectriaceae > Fusarium > Fusarium sp. DS 682. The sequence goes on from JACYFE010004347.1 coordinate 4,857, forward strand.
ATCATTAAAGCTCCCGTACTTCGTGCTGCTCTTCACACATCAATTCTACACAGCTCCGTTCCTAGTCGGTCTCGCTGGTTGATTTAGCACTACAACTGATCAACCGTCAACGAGAACGATGAGAAGAGCTCAGCGGCGTAAAAAGCGGCAGCGCAAGGAGGAGGAGGAAATATTCCTGGCTCGGACTCAGCTGATCATCGATCAAGCGAACTTCAAAGGCTCTTGGAGGCGCTCAAGGGACTTTCTGACTTACGAGAGCCAAGGACGCAATGGTGGAACGGCTGATATCATATGCGGCTGTGATCCCTCCCCGAGAACAGCATGGCGGCACAATCGGGAATATTGGCTTGAGATGAACCCGGCCAGGGCACTCGTCGAAACTGATAATCCTGACGACCCAAACCGCGAGAGACCAAAGCGGCAGAAGGACGGCAAACTCCCTCCAAAAAGCAAGAAAAAGCCTGTTCAGTTCTGTCGAGTTTTCTTCCTTATCCATAAGTCGATCCCCCGGGATAAATGGAATGTTGTCTACCATGATGGCGCCAATAAGGACATGGCGGCGACACTACACCTCATGACAGGAGACGGAGCGATTGCTATTCATTCTGTCTATAACGTCAACCAGCCGGGTAAACACATCGACATCGAGCTTCTAGCAAAGCGTACAACGACCTCTACGCGTGACATTGTCATGGGGGACTTCAATCTTCATAATCTGACATGGAGCGGCCCTGACCTGTTCAAACCAGGCAGGGAATCCAAGGCGGGCCAATTGCTGGAAGACGAGATGATCACCAAAGGCAACATGGCACTCTTGACCAAGCAAGGTACCATCACATGTACTGCCGGTCAGGGCAATGATCATACTACGGCGTCGTGCATCGACCTTACCTTTGTCAACCCTAATCTGAAATCCAAAGTCAGGCATTGGGGCGTGTTCAAAGACGACCCCTGGGGCAACAGTGATCATCGTCCCATCAGGACGATCTTCGATATCACGCCATTCAGAGACGAAACTAAGGTTTTCGAGCACAATAAGGTCGATCATAAGGTTTTCGCAACTGATGTGGAACAAAACATGGGACCTCTGATCGAAGCGCCGCTGGGAAAGAATGAGGACATGGAAGACTTCGCGTCATTGATTGCCACGCTTCTCCTTGGTTCTTCACACTGAACCACGCCAATGCGTTCCCGGTATTTGCTTCCGCGTAACCGGAAGCCTATGGATCCTGGTGACAGGGAAATACTCGAAGGCGATGGTTTCAACCTCGGCGCATCTGCATCTGAACCCACTGTCAAGGCGGAGAATAAAGGACTAAGCCTTTGGCGTCAACATCTCCAGGAGACAGGCAAGTCCAAGGATGCGCTTTGGCAGCAGACAAGAGCTGCATGCAGGATGGCAGTTGACCGGATTGTCAAGAACATGCCATCATTGACCGACGATAATGGTATCGCGACCCATATCACGGAGACGCAGAAACAGGATAGGGTACGGTGCAAGATCTGGGAAAAGACAAGCGACATCAGTCATCCAAATGAGATCCCTTTCCCCAAGCTGAACCGGAAGCTCTGCCGCTTCATGGAGAAAAAGGTCACCGTGAAACAGATCGAGAATCTGATCCGACGGCTTCCTACCCGAAAGGCTTCTGGTCACGACAAGATTTGCAACGAGCAACTTAAGATGGCTGTAAAGCCGCTTTCTCCCCAAATAGCAAGATTCTTCAACGCGTGCCTCAAGCTCAATTACTTTCCCGAAGTGTTCAGAATTGCTATTACGGCAATGCTACCAAAGTCGGGAAAGGATACCTACGATGCCGTCAACAGCTGGCGCCCCATCGCACTGCTCTCCTGCTTGGGCAAGTTATTCGAACGAATCCTTGCTGATCTTCTCAAGAAGTTCGTAATAGAGCACAACATCCTTCCCAATACCCAGTTCGGCGCACCTGGAATGTCTACTACGCAGGCAGTACAAGGCATATTAGGGGTCGTTTATAAGGCATGGTCTCGAAAACTGAAGAAGAAGATGAAGAGACACTGGAACAAACTACGCCAAAGGGTTACGATGATGGGTCTTGATGTATCTGGTGCTTATAACTGTGTTGACCCGGAACTACTCCTCCAGATGCTTGCCGACCTTGGAGTCCCCTACTGGTTCCTGCGGATCATGCATTGGTATCTCCTGCATCGGGTCGTCATGCTCAGGCTACCTCAGAGTATGTCGGACCCCTTCTATGCGAATATTGGCATTCCTCAAGGCTCACCCCTCTCCCCATTGCTCTTCCTCATCTTCACTGCTCCTCTTCTACGCAAGCTCAACGAGGACAGGGAAAAGCTGGGACAGGACGGCATCACGATGTACTCTTTCTCCTACGTTGATGATACATACCTTCTTGCCGTCTCTAACTCATACGAGAAGAACTGTGCAGGGTTAAAGATCTTCCACGACTTCATAATCAATTGGGCTTCGTCTGTCGGTCTTTCCTTCTCCCCTCACAAATACACCATCATGCACTTCAAACCCTCCAACGATCATGATCCTCCCTGCAAACTGCTACCCAACATTGAGGGAGTCAGGGACAACCCCGAGGCTCTTAAAGAGGAGGGATTGAAAGTTCTTGGAGTGGTCCTTGATCCGGCTCTCACCTTCTCTTTTCACATCTCCAATCTTGAGAAGAGGGTCAACAACTCACTGCGTCATTTCCGCATGATTTCTGGAGCGACTTGGGGCATTCGACTCAGGGACACGAGGAGGTTCTACTTGGCCAAGATTCGGCCCATCATCTCTCATGCCTGCGCTGCTTGGTTTCTTCACTGTTCAGGTCGAAGAATTCCTTGGTCTCTCAAGGATAAGCAGATCCGCCGACTTGAGAAGCTCCAGTACAAGTGTCTCATGTTGATTTCTGGAGGGTTTCGTGGGAGCTCTGGTGACACGGTACTCAAGGAACTCGACATTGAGAGCATGCGGGAGTTCCTTTGCCGCATGTCCATGTCCCTACGGGCTAAGTCTCTAAAGTTTATAGACGACGATCCGTGGTTTCAACGTTCACACGAGGATAAAGATCCAGATTACAACAAGAGCCCGTACCAAATCCTTGATGAAGAAGCGCTCAAGCTGACTAGAAGAGCCGCTCAGTCCTTTCGCAATCGCAAGAATCGGCAGAAACGTGACACAAAATCAGCAAAGAAGGCCTGGAAGATTCCGGCCAGACGCAAAGATACCATCAAAAAGCAGGCGCAGCGGGAATCGGTCTCGAAGGTTGCCGAATCTTGGATCCAGTACCGCTATAAGCGAGCTGCCAGAGCTCGCTCAGCACACCATCCCGCGGCCATCGAGGAGAGGCGGGGTCCTGTAAGCCTAGGCTACTACAAGGGCTTGACTCGTCCGGAGTCCACACTCGCACTGCAGTTGCGCACCGAGCGCATCGGGCTCAATGGATACCTCAGCAAGGTCGGAGCAACCCGAGATGTGAAGGTTCCTGGAACCAACGAAGTCATCAGACATCCTATCAAAGCCGCATGTACATGCGGATATCATACCCAGACGGTGTATCACATGTTCATGTGTTGCCTTAAACTCCATTCCGCCAGGTTGAGGTTGATTGAGCGCATCGGACCTCTCGACTGGAAGACCCTTCTCACGACGCATCTCGAAGTCGCCGTTGACTGGGCTATGGTCTACTTCGGTCTCGATCAGTTCTCCCTCGCCCGTGCGGACTCCATGTTCTACGTGGCTGGTGGAGGTATCTAACCTCCACACACGGTGTATAGATAAGGTCGAGTTTGTCGGACTGGGTTACACGACACCTCCCTTAGGCAAGATTTGAGGCCTAACATTACTTTACAAGAGTTACGACATCCTTTTGATAGTCACTACTACTCACTCCATTGCATCCTTTGATGCCTGACTCATCCTTTCTATACAATGACTTTGAGCTTCTTCGCTAGATTCAACATCTTGAGAGGGAGCTCCCCAGTTTACACAACTGTTTTTTTCACTGACTTCACTGCCGATTTCGTACGCAAAGTTCGGGCGGGTCACGTACCCCCACCACGTGATTCAATTGATCTAAGGTAAGTACTCTTATCTTCCTTCTTCGACTTGCCTGGTCCAACTTACTCAGTCAGTCTTGACTTCAGGTCCTTTGACTTCCGCCACTGAACTTACACAAAGTAAGTAAGTCACAACCCCTTGGGCCCTCGCTTCCTTGAATTCACCTTACTAACAACTGTTCCGAACCAGCAGACTCAACACAATTCCTCCCGTACGTACACTGTCCAGTCCTCGCTTCTCCTACTTTGCCTGACAACGCCAGCTTCTGACTTTGACAGAATTCCTGGTCTGTAAGGCTCCGCCTCCTCCTCACGACGCATCCACCAACGTCATGATCTCGACTCTGACATGTCTCAGCAGGACCCCGCGCAATTACCCCGCGTTCATCCGTATGTTCGCCCTACCCCCCCTCTGTGTCTGCCTCGTCCATCTTTTTGACTGTCCTTTGCCAGCAGAACCCGTACGCCGACCTCCTGTCCGTAAGCCCATGCCGGCCCTCTGCTTCATCCTCCTTCCGAGTTACCACTGACCTCGCTGTAACCAGCAGTTACGCTCTCGTGGTCCAAGACCATGACCAGCCAGGTCTGTATGGTGCTCTGATATATAAGAATCTTGGTTCATTTACAAAATCCATACTGACCTTGCATTTTCCTATAGTTATGGGCGCATCACATGTAGCTCGAGGCGGATTTGATCTGCTCGCATGATCACATCCACAAGCCACTCTTCGTATAAGGCCGAGTTGTAATTCTATTTCCTGCCTTTATAAGACCTGATACTGACTACCTTTAGCAGGCCCGTGAAGGCATTGAGGAAAGCTATCTCCTCTGCCTGCAGGGGCCGACCTTCCCTTAGCCCGCTTGCTAGGTATTCCAAGCCGGATAGCTCGTCATCAATCCAGCCAGGAGATATCGGACCAACTAGGCAATGCAGCTCCGTACGACTGATCAAGCTGATCAGGCTGCAATCGAAGATGGCCAACAGTAAGTCGTTTCATTTACTTCAATATATCCATACTAATATCATTTAGGGATAAGCCTAGACTGATCCCTGGCTGTAAAGTCCCTCATAATGATATTTGCCATCGTACGCATCATATAGAGCTCTTTGCTGTTGGCAACCCTAAGGGCCGGCCTGATAGCACGGTCGAGGTTGTGGCCGGTTGTGCAGTAGGCAGCATCGTACGGCTGCAGACTCTTTCGCAGTAAGTACTTATTTATTCTCTGCTCCTGTTGTATGAGTTTCTAACCATCACCTTACTAGTAGCAGGCATCGGGGCGGTATAGCTATTACACTGTTAGCAACAGGGATCAGAAGGTATGTAAGTGGCTTTACTTCCGCTCTTGAAGCTGAGCTAATATGGTAGAGAGAAAGCCAGGTCGGATAACGTACTGGTGAGTATGCGACTCGGTCCCTAGTGGTTAGTCTTGAGCTGACCTCTAAGTGGAAGCGTGATGGATGATGGAAGCTTGGTATGTAAGTTTACCCTTTCCCTTTCTCCCTTGTCGGGATTCTGACCTTCGAATAGGTTGCAAAGGTCGACTGGAGAGTATGGATGCAACTGCTCTCTTGCCCTTTTGTACTGAAAGCTGATTTGAAGTGTCTTAGCCTTCCAGGTGGGTTGAAGGAAGAAGGCTGCAGGGCCAGCTGCTGAGAGGTAAGTACGTGCTATGCCCCCCTTGACATTCTGCGACATACAGCTGACTCTCAGTGGATCTTCAGCTGGTATTTATGCTGCTTTGTTGAGGCAGCAATTGCGCCATTGAGGCAGCTGAACCTTATAATGACACATGATCATTGATATGACGGCCTGGATAGAGGTTATATTGCTTAAACTTCTGAGAAAAAAGTTAGAAGCTAGAGGCCATCCTGTATGGTTGAAAGCTAGATAAAAAAAAAATATATTGTGCTATTACCACAAAAACCTTTTGCTGCCTGATCGTCTATGAAACTCTATGTTGCTTGTGCATTTAATTGGCTATCTACATGACTCATAGTCTCCACACTGACGAGTATAGGAACCCCGCCTGCCCCTCCAAGTCTTCGCCCTTGACTTGATCCCAATCCATCCATTCATTCATCTGCCAACCTTGAAGTTACCATCATGGCTCTCAAGCCTACCCTCACCAGTCTCCCGTCGGAGATTCGTCAACAAATCTTTAAAGAGTGCCTTAAGGTAGACGGTGGCTATGTCTATGATGTCCAAACTGACAAATTGACGAATGCCGATGAAGCCCATACCGCGATTAATCTATCTCTTCGGTACACCTGTCGCTCTATCGCAGAGGACACGAGGTCAATTCCTCTAACCATCAACACTATCCACTTCTCAACCATCTTCCGCCAAGACTGGTGCAGCTTGGCTGGCTGTTTCAATCTTGCTGCTGCTATCTATTACGTTCTAGAGCAAGATTTTGTGTTCCATCTAGGTGAATTTATCACACCAGAAATGTTCGCCGAGATTGAATCAATTTGCCCAAGATTTGAGGCTCTTCTTAAAATTGAGCTAGCCGAGCACCAGGACTGGATCTATGGGAACAACAACCCGGAAATCATTTTCGATATTGACAAAGTTCGACCTAGCCTGTGTAGCATGGTACGTCAATTCTTGAAAAAGGTTGACTTGATCGAGGTTGACGGCATGCATTGGACTTGTCCCTTTCGCTCCATACACAACAGAGCCGATCAAGCCAATGCCAACTTCATGGGCCACAAATGGCGCCGGGCCCGAGCCGAGTTTCGAGAAGCAATCTCTCACTGTCTTCGGCTTATCGCCGAAGCCAAACCTGATGAGTTTGCGAACTATGTGTACAAGTCGCTCCCCCATTGGGTTGGGAGATATCCCGCACAAGACTTTATCAAGCTCAAATTCAACCTCTGGGACATCCCTTCAAGGGAGGAGGTGGCCAATATGTTTGCTTTGCTTGATATTGCAGCCTTTGTTTGGGAACTTCCCGATGTCTGGCACTACTCACCGCTTAGCTTCTACGATCATGCCGGCAAAGGCATCTCGCAAGGTCGAATAGCTCCGGAATTTGACAAACCGGACAGCATGCTGGAGCATTTCAACATTCGCTGTCGTGAGAAGCTAAGATTTTCTGCTACCGCTGCTGCTATTCGATTCCTCAAACGACTTCCCACTAGCCAGGGGATGCAGATCCGAAGACTTTCGTTACATGAGGACTTGCCATCGGTCAATGTGCCGTCGCGTCACGTCCAGGGCTTAGTTCCTTTGTTCAAAGAGAACCCGTTGCTGCGTGTCGAGCGTCGCGCCAATGTTTTGGGTTGCGTGACAAGCCTGTGTGACTCCTCCAGTGAGGTTCTCAGTGACTTCGAGGAGCCGAGATCTCGCCCTCACCCACAGATTGTGAACTGGGATTTTACCACCAATATATGCTCGTGGCTTCTCGATGCTCTCACTGTGATGGACTCAAACCTCCCTACCCACTGCTTCACTTTTGTTCTAGAGGCGGGGTCACACAGCGATTATTGCACAGATCTGTTCCAGAAGACTATCCATACCGATATTTCTAACTGGAAAGCTTGGAACATCTGCTTGCAACGTGGTCTCCTAGCAGACCTGTGGGCAAACAAACGGGAGAGAAACGCGGCTAGGTACGCAATTGATCCAAGATATGAGAGAGCTATTGAGCACCTGTTGACCCAGGCGTCTATTTTGCGCTGCGACTTCAATCCTGGCGTCCCTATGGATGTGGACGCACGGGTTGAGGAGGCCAAAGTCCGTCCTGGGGAAGATATTTCCAGAAGGTGGGTGTACAATACGGGTTACTTCTCTGTTGCCATACCTCATGATATATATCATGATGTGATGGTGGTTCCCAACTTCGAGATTCAGACACGGGAAGAATATATCAAGGCACAGGGAGGAAAGGTGAAGGGCGAAGACTTGTAAAAGGTTTGTCTAGATGGAGCAGGGTAAGAAAGGATTTAGAAAGAAATGAATTGCGAACTTGGGTATACTTGGAAGGATAAAAGATTGAAACAGTTTGACTTTAGAGAGAGTAAAAGCTTAGAAACAGAACTTATTAATACCGGAGCCTTATGAATCATGCTTCTGACATCTGGAGATAAAGGTTTTTGTCAATGGTATGTGATTATTTTATATTATAATATAGATCTGTCCAGATCACCGGCGCAGCATGGGGTTACGTGAATACATGGGATAGACGCCTATAGTCACTGGGTTATTAATAAAAGGCCGCTACAGCCAAAAGAACAGACCTAGTTTCAGATGTAATAGATGGCAACTATCTCTTGGCTAACAACTAATCCTAAAACTTGGCTGTCTCAAATACCCCGTGTCTTCCAGCTCCACTACTAAAGTTCGCGGCACCCTTCACACTCTCGGTAGTAATAACCTTGACACCATTCTCAAACTCATTCCTTAATGCATCCTGAAACGAAGTCGCATTATACACAGAATAGTAACAATTAGCACGATCAACATTCATACACTCCTGCGGGAACGTAAGAAGCTGCTTCGCAATCTTGGTCGCCTCCACCAAAACCTGACCCTTGGGCACAACACGATTTGCAAGACCAAACTGCAGCGCTTCCTGCGCCGACACAGGTCTTCCAGTGAGAATCATATCCATAGCCCGACCGAGGCCGATAATTGCCTGCAGCCGAACCGTACCGCCATCAATGAGGGGAACGCCAAATCTTCGGCAAAACACACCAAAAACGGCATCTTCCTCGGCAATACGCATATCACCTATGAGTGAGAGCTCCAGTCCCCCTGCGACAGCGTATCCCGAGACAGCGCTGATGACGGGTTTTTTCACCTGCAATCTAGACGGTCCAATGGGGCCGATATTTCGGTCCTCGACCTTGTGCTTTGGGTCGATGATTGGGCCGAGGTAGTTGTCTGTTCCTTGGACAGGGTTCCATTTGGCGACTTCGTGGAGATCGAAGCCGGCGCAGAATGTACCGTGTGCACCGTAGAGAATGCAGACTTTTTGTGTTGCGTCGTTCTCAAATGCAAGGACAGCTTCGGTGAGCTTCTTGGCTGTAGGGCCGTCTATGGCATTTTTGCGGTGAGGACGTGAAAGAGTGATGGTGGTGATTCCATCGGAAGTCTGGGTAACTTGAACTGCTTGAGCCTCAGTATCTGACATGTCTGCTGAGATAAGATACGTTGATAAGGTTTGATGTCATGAGAAAGATGAGTCGGTTACCACGTGCTTTTGAATCTGGAATCGGTTGTATCGGATCAAACAGCCCGGTATAACCGATCATCAAGTCGATTCTGACTCATTATTAAGCGGGAGGAGAATGTATTCTGAAAGGCATGTCATGAACCGAATTGATTGGAGGTTTTCTTAGCTTTGACTTCGGGCGAGACGTTTACAGTTTAGCGCAACCTCAGAACCTCGGCAATGGGAGTATATGGATTGAGGAGACATGATCTATATATACACCAAATACAGTGTTATCACTTAAATAGTTGATTAATACTAACTAGAATTATTGAGAAATGAATTCTAGGCAATCCAAGCTTTATTTAAAAGTCAAGGTTGTAGTTTTGTACACCTAGAGCTGGTCATCTGAGATTGCTGGATATTCATTAATCCGTTATCGTGGCCAGAAGAGCCGAATCCAACCATCCCCCTACCTGTCTCAAGACTGGACACAACGATCAGACGAGTCCAAGGCCGTAATCCTCACCCAATTAAGGGATATGATGATCTACGCAGAATAGCTCCGCCAGATAGGATGGCAAGAATGCCTTCCCAGGTCTACGTAAGCTCATCAAATTTCATGAAGGCCCGTGGGAGAAACTGGTTTTCACACATGGTGACCTAAGCAGTCTCAATATTATAGCGTCAATATCATAGCGTCAGGCGGCAAGGTTATAGGGATCGTGGGCTGGGAGTCAGCCGGGTGAATACCGCCTCCCTGTGAGGACACGTCAGCATGGAATTGAATGTCAATCCACGTAATACCGTCTGACGGGACGGCGTTGATGGGTTCCTCACGCCTTTACCGCACGAACTAGAGAGGGAGAAAAAACATCAACAATACTTTGGCGGGTTCTAACTATACAACACTTCTGCATCCTGATCCGATAAAGGTACACATCGGTTTCAAGCAGGCTCATGTGACTGAGTCCTTTCCAGGTATCGAAGACTACGATAATGTATCACGGATGGTAGCTCGACCTGGCACCAAAGTGCCCTCTGACCCAATCTGCACAATACCTTCCCGACTGCTCCGGTGATTGTGGGGCCTACTTGGGCAGCCTTGATTGACCGCTAATTGATGCTCATAGATACGAGCGGTCAGCGTGAGCTCTCAGCCAGTAATTATATATCTTCAACCTAGTAATAAGCAAAAAATAGATTAGGCATTCCAATAACAGCTAGAAGGATCAACAATAAGTGTCTAAATTGATCTTTAAGTTTTAATTATTTTAGTTAAGGTTACTTCTAGCGAATTAAGATCAATACGTTATATAACCCACGTCTACTGTAAAATAATAGCTAACTCAGGGGCAATAAATTAAGGGGTAAATGACAATGTAACACAACACATTTGTAATTATTCTATTACACCGTAAGACATAAGAATATAAGTCTACTTCACCCTAAACACCTTTACAAACTTTGTCTTATAATAGCCATTAGAACTACACTCTACTACTTATATTCAGACTGCACAACTGCATATCACCATCCCAAGCTCAAAACACACCATGGCCACAGAGAACATCAATAACCCTCAGCACCATGGCTTGGGAAACATGGATAGAGACGTTATCGAAACTATTCATAACTGGCTGGATCTCTGCAAAACACAAATCTACACTATCTACGCCCATGGAGAAGCTGCTGGGATAGACTATGGCCGTTCTGCTGCTCATCTAAACGCCATTCATGTGATTGAGATTGCAAATCAACGCGCTGATGATGCAATTAAAGAGGCTAAACGAGAAGCCGATGCTGCAATTAAAGAGGCTAAACAACGCGCCGATACTGCGATTGAAGAGGCTAACCAGTGGGCTAAAGTTGGTCGGGATGCCAGTAAGTAGTATTACTAACTTTTAGCCCTATGGTAGGCTAACGAAAATCACAGACCCGAGGCTTGAGTATTTGGCCGAAGGACTATATTCATGCCTTATGGAACATGCCGGCATAATGAGTAGCCTATCTCGTTTCGCGGAGGAAGGACGGGATTATATGGCAGACTCAGACAGCGATGAGCCCGATGCCCTTGGAAATGATACCGCCGATCAAGAGGCCCCTGAAACCAGCTCTTCTGGTACAGGGCAGAGCACCCAAGTCGATTCCCAGGTCGTGGAGGGCAATCGCCAAGATGAGGAGGCTATGCCCATTAAGTCCGAGAATGCAGAGGAGGTTCTCCATGGGCTTTCGGGTTTCGATGGACTTCCGGCTTCTGAAACTTACAGCTGCAAGCGCCAACGAACACACTAGCCAACGAAGACTAGGCACTGCAGACTAGGTCAGCGGATTGGTGGATAAGTTTCTTAAGTGAAGCCATTAGGCTTAGGATAGGGTAATCAGTAATGTAAATAGTGATAATTACATTGTATTGTTTGGAGATGTAGGAGCCGCTATAAGTGTCGTCTTCTGTCGTCATCTGTAGAATGCCCAATGGTGCGAAGGTATGCCAACAGAGGGATCGATTTCATCATGGGCTTGCTTTTGAACGCTGGAGTAGAGAACCATAGCTGTGAAGAAGGCATGAAGCATTACTTGGACTAATCCGCACCACCGTTCCGATTGCCCCTTTTAAGACCTAATAATAGATATATTTTTCACGCAGAAGGATGCTGGATATACTCCAGCATTCTTCTGCCGACTTTTTGAGCGGGCGTGGGTTCGAATCCCACTTTCTTTTTTTCTTTTGGGATTTTCAACCTACCTGAGGATCAGCCCGCCGACCGCGTTTTCCTTACTTCTTTATTCCTTCCTTAACACTACAACCGAAGTAATCCTTCAAGCCCCATAGTCATACAACGTGGACATAATGAATGCAGGATGCAAGTTAAAGCCATCGAAAAAAACAATTGTGATGGATCAAAACTGATATATCGGTACCAGATTTGGGATGTTTTTGAAGATCGGCATATGTTTACAGGACATGACCCTGAGCTCCAAGAAATACCGCAGTCGGGCACATCTAGCAGAGATTATCGCTCTACTTGACCAGCCTCCGCAAGAACTTCTCCAAGCTAGCAAACTAAGTCACAAATTCTTTACTGGCACCTTGTTTACCTGTCTACTGCGCAGAGTTGGTCAGTGCATCAAGAGTTTTCAAACCTGTGTGTTGGTACTGCGAGTCACAAATTAGACAAGGAGGTCTATTGCATGTAATAAGCCTCCACAGTGGAACCCACATATTTCTCACTCTTTGCAAGCCATGGTACTACTGGTATGGGTATCGTACCGTCCACTGGTCTTCTGCGCAAGCTATACGAGGATGCGACCCAAGACATCAAAAATGCTTCTAGTTTCTGGAAAGTCTGGCTAGATCAATCATTTGGAAAAAGGGACATCTATGCCATCCTTTACGAGACGCGCCCAGAGAAATCCCTCGCAAGAGTTGACGTTGTTATTGAACGCTACGATGACGTCCACGATACTCTCTCACCCGTTCTCTTCACTCAGCCGAAACACCCATCAGAAGAAATTAGTCAGAATGAGGAGGAAGCGCTCAAAGCAGCACTGGTATACATGGCGCGTGAGAGTTTACAGACTATTCACGTGCTAACGATGGTCGGTGTGTCATTTCGGGCCTGGGTGGTGGATCGAGAGAGGGAGAAGCTACAGCCATTGATGCGGGTTCTCCTGAGGCGGATATTCTCTTACAATTTATTGATAGCATTAAGCAAAGCTAACGCCAAGTAGACATCTTTTTCACATGGACTGCTTTCTGTGGAAATTGGAACGAGGGGAGAAGGCCAAAAGGTTGTTTTTTTTTTATCTGTCAAAGGATTCTAGAATTGATTGATGATACGACATAAATGGAGTATGATCCACGGTCACTCTAACTCTCTTACCAGAATCTTACCGATATGTATACCATTCACAATAGTATTTTTTTTAGTACATTCTTCTCATCTAACCTCCACTATCCACTACATTGTCGAATCTTATGTTTGCATGAGTTCCACATAAATCTCAGGACCAGTCAGTCTTGCCTATCCGTATCACTAGTCAGTATCATTTTCCTTTGTCAGATATTCCTTGCCGCTGAATTTGACTCTCAAAACATCCCCAGACCTAGGGGGACTTCTTGGCAAGCCTCGAGACGAATCGCCTCCTAGGGCAAATTACTTGTCAATGCCATTGAGGGGGGACAGATGGTTGGAACTGATTACGTAGCATCTCACTGACCCTCGCCTAGGGTTTAGACGGTTAATAGAAGCATTGGCTTGTATATCCGTAGTTTGCTTGTTCATGGACGTCTGATAGGTCATTCGGATACTCGCCTGCTATTTTCAACCCTACCCAGGCCGTCCTGCGACGTTGACGATAATCCATTGTCAATGCAAAGCTTGGCACGGATCCCAGCTCGGAGTTGTGCGTCGGGTAGATCGGACAATCAATGATATCGGCCTGATGTTGAGATCCAGTTTCCAAATGCCAAATTTGCTAGGGTAACATCCCTGGATTCTGGTGGAGGCCAGTCTCTGGTTTTCTGCCCCCCAGGGGATTTGGTGATGGAACTCGACATTTTTGCCAGAGAGGGCAAGTTCCTAGTTTGGTGTTTTGGGGAAAGAAAAAAAAAATGAGTTCTGGATTCAATTTCCGATCATCCAAAGAAAATAACCATTGAGAAACGTGAACGGTTTTATCACGCATATCATTGTACTACAGGACACAACTAGTCTGCTCCCTATGATAAAAAAAGAAAGAACAGACGAGAATCGCTTACAGCATCTCGTGTATTTTCGGATTCCTCATCTCGTGCAACACTGTCATGCGCATGCAATCTTGTGTCCCCCATCCGTAAAGTAGACATGCTCTGAGCGATTTGTACCCATGGTAGACAGGCCACTGTACTGACAGAAAGGTTTGCAAGCCTGAAGAGTTTATGTAAATTATCCAGGTTAATAATATCTATCAATCTACCAATAGCTGGCGCAACCCCTCATACTGACTTGTGCCTCACTGCCAACTGTTTACCAACTCTTTAATATTTAATTTGCCTTTGTCATTGAGCACTCGAAATAACTACAGTCTTTCCTTAACATTTCTTTGTTCTCAATTCTTTCACGTCTATCTTTTGAAACATCCTCATTGCTGCTTCTATCTCTAGGTAGATACTCTTTTCTCTTTTTCTTTACCACTTTTGCCTTCCCGGCCCTCCTCTGCCTCGACTGTTCTTGGACGGCTGCCCTCTCAAAGTCAAACCGAGGGGCAGCCGTCCATCCTGGGCGTTACTCTCGACGGTGCAGGTTCTGTCCCTCATTTGATCCTTCATCATGGCTTATCATCGTCAAGGCTGAGGTGGCGGGTCCAAGAACAAGGGCAGGAACCAAGCCAAGAGTAGAGGAAGGCCAAAAGGGTCGGGGGCCGGCGATCGCAAGGCTCCAGACTGGGATGGTGAATTACGCATTTTACAAGGAAACATGATGCAGTCGGGGTTGAGATTCCACCAAATAATGAGCGCTGAGCATAGCCAACTCAACGGCCCCGGTGCACATATCTTGGCCATGAGCGACCCTACCAAAGAAGTCGCTTGTGCGAACAGTTTCAGCTACCATTTGGTCATCGATACTGACAGACCGCTTATTGAGGCTGATAACCCAAACGACAAGAGGCTGATGCGGAAGATGGAGAAGAACAAGACCAAGCTTTTGACTAAAGCACTGTATGCAGAAGACAAGAATGACCAACAGCCGCCGACATACAAAGCAGCTGTTTTGTCCAGGGTCTTCTTTTGCATTCACAAGTCCATCCCGCTAAACGCCTGGTGTGTCGAATTTCATCAAGGCGACAACAAGGGTTTAGCAGCCACACTGTACTTGAGGACCACTTTGGGCGAGATCGCTATCCATAATGTTCATAACCACAACACCCGCGACGAGCAAATTAACGTTGATCCCCTAGTTCGGCGAGTATGTGCTTCTGGCCTCCAGATCATTCTCGGTGACTTCAACCTCCACGAGGAGAGTTGGGCCGGCCTGCTTCTCAAACCCGGTCGGACAGGTGCAAAAGCCAAGGCCCTCAAGAATGGGATGGAGAAAGCGGGCATGAAGCTTCTCACAGAACGCGGAACTGGCACTTTTACTCGAGGTGAAGCGGTATCCTGTATCGACCTCACATACGCCAGCCCGGATATCGCAACTCGGCTCTTGAGTTGGGGAATCGACAAGAATCTCTGCTGGGACGAGTCAGACCACCATCCTATCCGCACAGTGGTTGACATCCAACCCGCACTCGACAATACACACCGCTACAAATATAACAAGACCGCGGTTGGCGCATATCAAACAGAGATCGATAAGACGATGGTACCGTAAGGACATGATTGGCAACGAGGCCATCAAGCTAGCTCGCGAGCAACTCGTTCCTTTCATCACCCGATACTTCAACGCCTGCTTCGAATTCTCGATCATCCCCCCAATGTTTCGCCTCGCTGTTACTGTTGTTCTACCCAAGGCCGGCAAGGAATCCTACAACACGCCTAAGAGCTGGCGACCTATCGCCCTTCTTCCGGCCTTTGGTAAGCTCTTGGAGAGAATTGCCGCCGATCGCCTCAAGGAAGTTGCCATTGCACACTCTCTTCTCCCTAGCACGCAGTACGGTGCCCCCGGCATGTCAACTACTAATGCTGTTCAAGACATCCTGAATATTGTCTACGAAGCATGGTCGGGGAAGCCGAACAGGAGAGCCAGGAGATTCTGGTGGAGAATGCTTAGAAAGGTTACCCTCATGGGCCTTGACATATCTGCCGCCTATGACAACGTTGACCGACAGAAGCTTCTACAGATCCTTGCCGACGCAGGTTTGCCCAAGTGGTATATCCTCCTCATTCAGTCCTTTCTTTCCCAGCGCCAAACAGCCCTCAAGCTCCCGCGAAGCACGTCCGAGGTCTTCTACGTCAACATTGGCATCCCCCAGGGATCACCACTTTCACCCCTTCTATTTCTCTTCTTCACCGCGCCACTCTTGGACCGCATCAATGCGTGTGAGGTCAAGAATGTCACAATTCATGCTTTTGCCTACGTGGATGACACCTATCTCGTTGCTGTCTCGAACTCCTACAAACAGAATTGTCGAGGGCTTGAGATCGTCCACGAAAACATTATGGAATGGGCCACGGAAGTTGGGATGAAGTTTTCGCCTCAAAAATACAGCATCATGCACTTCAAATGCCCATACGACACAGATCCCGATTGCAAGTTGCTTCCCAACATCCAAGGCCTAAAGGATAACCCTGAGTGCTTGAAGGAGAAACTCAAAGTACTCGGTATCGTGCTTGACCCAGGACTCACGTGGGAGCACCAGATGACCGACATCAAGGAAAAGGTTGAGAAGTCGCTCAAGTATCTGCGAAAGCTGTGGGGGTTAATCTAGGGCATGACGGTTCAGGGTGCGAGAAAGATTGTTATTGGTAAGATTAGGTCGGTCATGGCCTACGGCTGTGCTGTTTGGTTCATTCACAGCCCCGGCAAGACGCTCCACTGGTCGTTGAAGCGCGAGCAGATCCACCGGCTCGAAATGCTCCAGTATGAGTGCCTAAAACAGGTTTCTGGCGCACTCGGCAACACCTCTCAGCGCGTTCTGGAGAAAGAGCTCCACATCGAAAGCGTCCGCATTTTCCTTCGCCGTACCATGCTAGCTTCGCGAGCCAAGAACCTGAAGATTGTGAATGATTCGTCAGGTCAACCTCAAATCGAACATGTCTTCGTTCAGCCAACTTCCGCGGCTTCGAGGCCCACAGCATATTCCGTACTCAATCTCCAGGCCCGGACTTGGGTAGTTTAAGCGACAAAAGAGATTACGAAGCAGAAGAAAGGCAACGTGAAGAAATTCGCAACAAGCTCCGAGTCTTCAGAGCCCACCGAGTCAATTCCCGCTGCGTGCCCTTGCGGACATGCCAGACAGACTGTCTTCCACTTGTTTATTGAATGTCCAGACCTCCGAGTCGCACGGCGTCAATTGGAAGACAAGGTCGGGAAGTTGGACTTCAAGCGGCTACTGACAGCACATAGTGGCATTGCCGCTGATAGGGCTATCACCCATTTTAACCTGGCCCAGTTTGAGTTCCCTCGTGAGGACTCTCAATTTGCCAGCGTGAACACTGGAGCTTTGTCTAGATCGACATACTAATTACAGAAGAGACTGGGACTGATGATCTGGACTGTGTCCACATTTCTGTTTTTTTCCTCCCAACCTCCGTAACCCGGAGCTCCGGACTCACGTCCTTCTGTAAGATGGTACCACTTAAGGCTTCTTTTGTGTTCATTGCATATTGAACTTTGTTGAAATTACTGTTGGTCGCCTCCGCGGTAAGCTTAGCCCCTTCTCCCATCCTCACATAACCCTTCTGACTCTCATCTCGAGTCAGCCATCATTTTACGGTGGAATTGCTTAGTCATGTGGCTTCTGTTCAATTGACTACAGCTTCTTTTTTGCCGGCCGAAGGTGAGTAGCCTTTTCTTTTGCCAGCCAGCAGCTTGGTTCGTTGTTCGTTACAACTTACTGATCAGTTTGTCCTCCCAATTCAGGACTTTTTCAAAAACTCTCTCTTGGTATCTAAGTCCCCACTCTCCCCCACAACCAAATGTTCAATCGAGCTGATTATTGCAGCAGCGCACACGAATTTTCCCTCGCACAGTACGCATGTCCCTTACCGCAGGTTGATTGGTGGCTGACCGTCTCGAGCAGCATTCAACTTTGACAGAATTTCCCGGTTCGTAAGACCCCGCCCGCCGACGCCACTTGTCCATTCTTTCACTGACGCTTGCGCTCTCAGCAGAATCCTCCCGAAGATTCCCTCACGGTATGTTCCCTCCCTGCGCATTAAGGGCGCTCCGATTGACCGTACTCTCCCTCCCAGAACTCCAAACGCCCATTTCCTGTCCGTAAGGTCCTGCCCCACGAAGCTAACTTCTGCTTCCCCTTCCACCACTAACCTCGCTGCCTTTGCCAGTTACCCTGTTATGGTCTCAGGCCATGATGGATCGGGTTTGTATAGCTGGCTTGTATTTATTGCGCACTTGGTAGTGAGGGAAACTGACATTTTTAGTTATTCCGATAACAACCTCTTGAGGTTGTCCTGAACCATCTCCCCGAGGAGGATCAGGCTCTCGATCCACGCCCTATGTCGGTCGTAAGTACTGCGAATCAGTCGAATTGGCGAGTTGCTAAGTGGTATGCTTCTAGGGTTTTTAAGGCGTTGAGAAAACGGTCTCTTCTGCCTTGAGGGAAATCGTCTAGCCTCTCCAAGAGGCGCCGCTCCTCGTCGAGCCAGCGGCGGCGAGAGGGATAGAGGCCTGGAAGCCGAAGGACCTTACATCTGAAGATGACGAGACTGACAAGCTCCTTGTTATTGTCGGTATCTGGTCTGATGACTGATACCTGGTTTGCCTCTTTAGCGAATATCCGTCGATCTTCAGCTCCTAGTTCTCTGAGGCCTTTCCGGACGGCCTCCCCTTCTAGGGGCATCTTTCTCTCGTAGTTTGGCTCCCTTGGTTGCAGACTTATCCGTCGGAGTAAGCAAAGAAACAATCCCTGGTTTCGTATATTGACAGTTGCTGATGGTTTCTTCTAAGTAGCAGACATCGGTTGCGGGTTGCTCGAGGTCGATATCTTGACTCGATTGAGGTCAGCTTTGATCCAATGTAGTCAGGGCGGTTGACTTACAGCTTGGATGGATGGATTGATGGTGAAAGGTCGAAGTTGTGGGGGATGCACGAGTCCAGCCGGTGAGTACGTCTAGCCTCCCCGCTTTCACATGATAAGGGGACTTTGCCGACATCTGGTGTACCTTATAGAGGCTTTTTAAGCTCTTCAGTTGGTCATGCGACGTGTTCATCTTGATTAGAGTTGCTTGAGATGCTGCTGCTGGAAGTAACCTTATTGATTAAGGTTATTGAGACTTAAAGTCTGTCCAGA
>JACYFE010004366.1:0-12455 GCA_014764975.2 Fusarium sp. DS 682
ACCATGGTAACCAGGAGATAAAATCTTAAAGTATCCCTGCTTGCACGTGACATCCAGTGCCTGTTCAGCACATTTCCGCACTACCTGCCCGGTCTTGCCACGATGGAAGGTTAGCGCGACCGGGTGGATGGCGTTAGTACATGCGGCAAGACCGGCAATAATGCAAGGACCTATTACCATGGCCTTAGGCCTCTGGAAATAATTATAGTAGTTAATTTTAATAAATTAAATAGCTTATTATATTTTTATTACTGTATTTATTTAGAAGGTTAAGACTTTTAGTTTACTTGCCTATTCAGTTCCCTTATTAATTATATATTTTAGTACTAAAAATACTTTAGTGAGAGTTATCTCCTTTTACCGTCTGGTCCCAGGCAGGCTCGTCAAAGGAGCTGTGACTGCTTTCATGACCCACAGACTTATCTATCTCTCCTTTAGTAGAAGTCTCTATCTGCCCCCAGCACCTCGTAGCCTCATTACGAGATGCATTGTACTAAGTCGTTGGCTATGAGACAAGTCAGTTAATGAAGCATGCAGCAGCTATATCTAAGGTCACTTACATATTGTAATCTGTAAGGTATCTGCCATCTTCTAGCTGCTTTCCTGCAAAGATGAGCCGCTGATGATCTGGGGGAATACCCTCTTTACATTCGATCATCGTCTTTAACTTATATACCGTATCACAGGGGTTAAAATCAAGAGTGATAGTCTTCCCTGTTAAAGTCTTGACGAAAATTTGGTTTCTTGGATCACTGTGAACAGTGATCGGAGGATAAAGGGTGGTCACCAGGGCGGCTCTCCTAGCCTCCATACTCGTATCTATGGGGGGAGGAATAGTGCTATTGGAGGGTCCAGCATTGCTGCTGTCGAGGTCCTCAATTTCTTGTCCAGTCAGACGAGCAACTGCAAAAGATGGAAGATTCGGTCGAAGACCATCATATAGGGCCTTTAGCATCGCCCCCGACTGAGTGATTCTCTCTTGAAACCTCCTTCCATCCCACCTGAAATCGAGCCTTGGCTGCAACTCCAGGCTTGCTAGTTGGTTAGTTGGGCGAGGTTGGTGTTCATTGTCATGCTCATGATTGAAATTGTGAAAGGCCTTGCCAGCCGTAATCTTGCCTTTGTCAAGCGCTTTTCTCCGGCCGAGTTCTATCCTCGGAAATAGTTTCCTGTATTCCATTGGGGATCTCAACTTGGCGTCCTCAGACCATCTTTCCATGATAGTTGGATCCTTTTCCGTCGCCCAGTCGATAAAGGAGAGGAAGTTATCTCTGTTGTCATGTGACGTCTCCGGCCCCGCAGCCTCAAGAAATGTTTGTTGAAAAGCTAGGGATTCTGCTGCAATGATCTGCTGCGCCTTGACCGCTTCTTCAATCTGAAGGGTGAGAAGCCTGGATGACTCGGGACCCTTGAGAATCAGAACATTAGAAATCCCTGCTACAAATACAGGATACGCCTGATCTGGGCGTCCTTCACGCAAACACGCGAAAGCGTAGCTCATCTGTAATTGCCATTGAACATTCTTAGATATTGTGAGCTCCGAGATTCGAAGGCTACCTTCAAATGCATCCTGGTATGCCTTGAGCATTTCCAAGCCCCTTAGTGCTGTTTCAGCGACAGAAGAGATAACTAGGATGGCATCGTGACGATCGCCGTCTAAAAAGTTCATTGGATCCGTCTTTAAGTTGATGTTGTTTTGGTGGTTTCGTCCCACAGCATATGCGTACGAAATTGCGAGTTGAGCGCACGCAGCGATGGTAAGAATGGAAAACTCGTGATCTTGGTGAGGCGATGCCAGCCCTTGAAAGAGCCGGTCGACTCGAGACGCGGTTTGTAGCACCCTCTCCCAGTGCAGTTGGTCGTTGATTAGAGTAGCCGACAAGATTAGCGCTGTGGCATATTCCGAGTTCCAGCAGAGAATGTTGCGAGCTTCTGAGAATATATCGCTAGCATTCGGGAAATTTCCGGAATGAAGCTTGCATTCCTGGAATGCAATGAGAATGGCATAGGTATCCTGAAATTCGGAACGGGGCAGCTCATAGTATTTACCCTGAGGATCCAGTTCGAAGCAGTAGGCCCTGTCTAATAAGATACGGAAATCCTGAAGGAGAAGCATAAGATGCGGAAACTTATTGACCATGCCGCCGCCGCCAATCTGAAACTGCCCTGGCCGGACAATGTCCGCCATTGCTTTGGGGCCGAAAACATAGCCTCTGAGATCATCCATTACATCCTTTAGGCCAGCTTCCAGAAGTCCAGTCGATTTTGGGTATCCTGCAAGTCGCCTTGAACGTTGGTGTCGGAAGTTCGGCGTCAATGCAACGAGATCCCTGTCTGCTAGTTGTGCACAGTCATCCAAGCTATGGAGGAAAGTCCAGATCGCATCCATGGCCACCGCCCCTTTCACACTCGGCTCCAGGCTTTCCTTTGACCATTGATGAACAAGAGGATGTATCCACAATTCGCAATTGGCATCGGCTTCGTTGTCTAACTTGTCCGGATCAGGTTCGGGGGAAGACCTCGAACTGGACTTATTAGCTTCCTCTGGTCCATTCTTCTTGCTATCATCGGCGAATATCTTTCGCTTGACAAAGTTGAAATTTTCCAGGTCAGTGATGACACGAAGAAAACGTGCTTCTTGCCAATCTCCGGAGACGGTACAAGCCTCAACCAACCAAGTGGGAACACCAGCAGCCCTTGGTGTTAGGCTTTCCAATCTTCCAAGACGGGTCCAATGATACTTCTTGCGTGTGGCCTCACGGAAGAGTTGTGAATTAAGGTTTGAGCGGTCAAAAAAGGCTGCGAGTTGAAGGAACTTGGCTGCATCTGGATTCCTTTCGTACAACATTTGAAAGGATCGCCGCCATGTGTGAAACACTCCCATTTGGTAGTCAGAGAGATATTGATCTGCAGGGTCCCGCTTAAGGGGCTCGTTAAGGGCGCTCTCGTCTTGCTCCTCAACCAGGTCAGCATATATATTCAGTCCTCCTCGACCCATTTGCTGAATATACGCTCCTGCAAGCTCTAGCCCAAGTGGTAATTGTCCAACATAGTCCGATATGACTCGAGCTCGGGCCCGCTCTGTCTCTGTAACCATGCCAAGGTCATAGTCGGCTACTTTGAGCAGCAACTCATCTGACTCTTTGTCGTCCATGGGCTCGACAGGGACACAATGGCCAAGTTTTCCAGCATCAGCTCTGCGAGATGTCACAATAATGTCTCCCAATTGCCGAGTATCCCGGATAAATGACGCGAGCTCAACATCTCTTGGGTTGTCATAGTTGTCGAAGATGAGAAGCCACCTGGACTGGCACTGAGACAACCATGACTTGATATGTCGCGCCAGCTTCTGTACTGATATAGAATCATCCCCGGATATGTTCGTGACGTTGCTGCACTTGACCATGTCTGCGATCGCAACAAGGCCCTCAAGGAAGGTCTGATTCCGGGTGGCGTCAACGTGGAAACAGAATTGATAAAGATCCGAGTGGATACGAGCATATTCCAAAGCGACTTGTGATTTCCCGACACCTCCCAAACCGGTCAGGACAACGGGTTTCTTGCGACCGCCAAACGACACAGGAAGCTCAAACCATGTCTGGATTTGAGCTAGGAGAGATGATCTGCCATGGAAGTGGTCAACTGGATCGGGTGTGTTCGACAACCGACTTGCTTCAGGGCTTTCTACACAAAGGTCGAAGCATTAATATTTGATTCATACAGTCGTTATCTGGTTCAAAGGGTATTCACTCACTGGGAGATGGTGCGGGAAGTGCAGGCACCGGCCCAGGTCTACGGGTTAGGATAATGTCATTTATGAAGCCCTGGATCCTCGCTAAACACCTCTCATAGTTGTCATCGTCTTTGCCACTAAACTTGCACATTGATCGATGGTCTGCGTTGAGTATGAAGCGAGTCTCAGCCGCGTCTTCAATTATACTGGAGAAGTCGTCGACGATCTACTTGGTCTTAGCTCACGTGTTTTTTTGTTGCGTATAACTGACTGAAATACTCACCTTGCCACGGAATCCTGGGATGTTGCTCATACTCTGGCCTTCAATGAAAGAGTGTACTTTGAAACGGTTCTGCTTCAACATCACTGCGAATGAGGCCGCGAGACGTTGCAATGTTCCGCTGCCAATGTTAAGATCGTCAAGGACTCGCTTCTCAACCCTTCCCATGGCAAATATTGTGGCATTTTTGGCAATGGAAATCCATGATGATCCTCTGTGAGGAGTGCCGAAGAAGATGATGGCCGCTGTCGAGGGGAGGATGGTTTGCACCTCGGGCTTGAACGCCTCATCAAGAGATTGTTTCAAAGCCTATTAATACGTCTGTTAGCTCCGAAGCCTCGAGGCTACTCTGTGTACGAGGAGGGACTGACATCTTTCACCAGTATACCCCCGAGGCTATGTGCGATGAAGATTATCGGGCGGTTGGGCTGCATAATGACAAAGTATGAGCACAACAGTGCGCCAAATTTATGGGGATCTTACCGAATTGATGCGTTTGTCCACGAGATCACTTAGGAGGTTGGTTGAGTGATGGTATATATTGGCCTCATTGACAGGGTTGAGAAAGTTGAGTTGCGCAGGATCAGAGTTATATCCGTAGGTCAGAATCCGAGCATTCGGGATTTGGTCTGGAAGAAGATCCTTCGGCCAGAAGACTTTGTCTCCTGGCGTTGATCGTAGAAAAGATCTAGGAGGCTCGTATGTCCAAGTCTTTGACGGATGCCCGCCCAGACCATGGATGAATACAATACTTGACACAGTCAGCGGTGCCGGTGAGCCTAAAGCTGGGGTAGACTCACTCCGTGATCGGCCCTCCATCCGCATTGCCTTCGGCAAGTACT
Source organism: Fusarium sp. DS 682 (assembly GCA_014764975.2). Lineage (NCBI taxonomy): Eukaryota > Fungi > Ascomycota > Sordariomycetes > Hypocreales > Nectriaceae > Fusarium > Fusarium sp. DS 682. The sequence continues at coordinate 4,856 of JACYFE010004366.1, forward strand.
GTAAACCCTGACGCCCTTACATCACCCATAATGGTTTATTCAAGGACGAGATAGTCAAAGCCGATGGGCAGCGTTATCCTGTTCATAGAATTTGTGAACCTCAAAGAGGGGGAGTTCGGTCTGACCTTAGGATGCTAACGATCTTTAACCCCGTATGTGTATGCCTGAGGCAGGATTGGCTCCCTCCCATAGGGTATGCGTTGTAGGACAGCTCCCTCAAATTAAGCCAATTACAACCCGAGACGTGGACTACATAACGAGCTCGGAAATTTCTGCTTACAGTATAGCCCCTTGAAATGGCTGTCCACTGAGACCCAGGTCCGAATTGAGGACGGGTACGGCGAAGTCTATCACATTTTTTAATGCTTTTATTTATAAAATTAATTTGTATTACTACTTACTATATGTGGTCTTTATTACCTTAGAAGTATTAATCTGTCCTTAAAGGCCGTTTTATGCATATAGAGGTGGTAGCCACTGTCGGTAAAGAACGTTCTCGCGGAGGGAGATTAGTGCGGGGGGTAAGGACCAGTACAGCGGGAACTCTGATAGTTTGCACCTTCAGGCTCTGAAGTGCAGCATAGCTTGTTAATGAGATTAACCTCCGTATTTTGTCGGAGAATCAGTCTTTCATTCGGCCCGGCGTTCGGTATTCCCTGTCTTAAGTGATCAATCAGACCGCTAAGTCTCAATCTGAAGCGCCATGAAAGTGACTAAGCTGAGTGGCTTGCAGTTTCACCGCATGGTATGAGAGATATCGAAACTGGGAACTAATTGCGGTGTATGCGGGGTACTCGGTAGGACTTAGAAGCCGGCCTTGCTTTGATTGAGTTATCAATGCTCATTCCCTTCACTGTGTTTTTTGTTTATCTTGAATAGCCTGATGCTACCTCTTCATACATACCCCATCATACCTTAAGCCGGAATTTTGCCAAGTCAAGGTATACTGATGTCTAAGGCAATGTGGGTCTGGTCTTTAAACCCTAAATAGTAGCCAAACAGCCACAACGCTTAGACCTCTACTTACATTCCTTTTGCCAAATGTGCCTTATAAGGCGCATTCCTTGGCAGTTCGAACAACAGGGAACAATGGGCGAAGATTAAGGCAGTGTCAGCCAATTGGTTATTCTAGCATCGAAGCAATGCGGGAATTGAATCCAAAATTTCAGCCCTTCCGACTTTCAGCTGAAAAAGGCTCGCCTTAAATTACCAGAGAAATGACATCGAGTAGCATACAGTGTTCGCATACTCCGCTGCCTATTTAATGGCTGCAGCATGTGCAGAGGCGCATGTGCCGTACCCAAGCCACCATTTTCAGCAGCGAGTTATTACGACTAATACATACGCCAGCTGACCGTTCTGCTGTGATCGGTAGTGTGAGAAAGCGACATCAAAGGGGAAGCAGTTGGTAGGAGTACCCGTTGCTGGGGTGGGAGCGGGCATCTACTCCGTTAGGCTGCCTGCAAGGCAAACTCAGCTGCGACTTTGACGTCCTACCAATGCCACCTACCAATGCCACAATGACACCTGTCCCCCGTCCCCGCAGGCGTTTGTGAAAAGTAGAGAGAGCACCATGTGCTTGAGCCGCCCTCACTCAACATTCCATCGCTTGGGTAAATCCATAGCGGACGCGAACAAGAAGCACTACGAGCGACCTCACTAGTACTTGAAATTTAACCCTAGCCGCATATAATCACTTCGTAAGCTCACCATTGTATGCCATTCTATTGTCTACCTTGCTCATCCCTTGTGTCCGCATCGAGCAAACGAACCCGCACCCAACAATGGACTCTCTCTGTTCCTTCTGTGAAGAAATCCGCTTCTCCGTCCTCGGCTTCCACGGTCCCATGTTCCATCCTAACTCTCCCCTCGACTCAGACGGCTCGGACTACCGCCAACTCCGCTGCGACACATCCTGGCAAAACGCACTAACACAGCTTACTTTTATTCTGGACCGCCTGGAAACATGCATCTTCTGTGGGAGTCTCATCCAGCTGTTTGAGGATCGACTCGCAAACCAAGACACCATTCCAAAATTGCTGTCTGAGCTTGGAGCCGCAGGTGCAGAAGTCTCAGTCGGGTACCGCACCGAGCCAGCGTGTCGCCAGGATTTGCCTGATTGGGAACTCACGCGCTTGGAAATTGCGCTGAAACTACCCGAACCTATTGTCGAAGCACTGAGGACAAAATTTGGCGTGAGCTCGCAATTAGATTCCTTGGGCCCAAATGTTTTCATCGTCCTGCAGAGCGCGGATAGCGAACAAGCGAAGATGGAAGACTCCATAGCGTGTCGTGGAGACTTCGCCAATTGGGGTACCGCCGACGACGATGAGGAGTATGGGTTTGCAGTCCGGGGGCGGATTACTTGGGAGAAGGAAGGATACGGCCTTGTGTTTTCGACGCCCAGATAGTGCCCTATTGGAGAGAGCTCTGTGAGGAGAAACACGAGGTGCACCGGGAGAGTCCGTGCTGGAAGCAAGAGACCAGTATAGTTCACAAGGTCTTCGGGTTGCAAATTTTTGATCCAGAGCGGGTTTCGGGGATAAGGGTTATTGATGTGTGGAAGAAGTGCGTGGTTGATTACGATTGGAATGGGTGGGATCCGTATTACGCGTTGAGTTATGTTTGGGGGACAAAGCGTTTTCTGACATTGAATACGGCGAATGAAGAGGAATTGAGAAAAGAGGGCTCGCTCTCCCGGGCGGTGCTGCCGGATACTATCGCTGACGCGATGGAGGTTGTGGACAATATGGATGGGCTGTATCTTTGGGTGGACAGCCTGTGTATCCTCCAAGACTGTGACGCTGATAAGAAGCGCTTCATCAATCGCATGGCGACTATCTACCGGGCAGCGGATATGACAATCATAACATTCTGCGGTGAGGATGCCTACGCTGGTCTACCAGGAGTCCGGAAAGATCGACCACGGATCCGCCAGCAAGAGATAACAATCGACGATGTGTTGATGCTACCTGTCATGATGCCAACAGGATGGGCCGAGACTTATAAACTGGGAGAGACCAAATGGACAACTCGAGCGTGGACGCATCAGGAGACATTACTTTCCCGTCGTCGACTTATTTTTGGACGAGAACAAGCCTATTTCATCTGTGGCCAGTCTATTCTATGCGAGGACGTTATCGGGTCTAACTTCACGCCATTCATCGACACATTTGTGCGGTTGCAACTTTATGCTTTGATCCAACCCGATAGTGGTAGTCTCCAGAAACACTTTGCAAACATCCTCACAGCGTACACGAAAAGACAGCCAATACAAAGGATAGATAGACTAAATGGAATATTGGGAATCCTTGAGAACATGTCGAAGATAGGCGGGTGATTTTTCCAAGGGATCCCGACGTCCTGTTTCAGCAATGCCATTCTTTGGGATAGAGACTTTCTTTGGACCGGGCGGCCACAAGTCATAGACGAGAGAAGCTGTCAGGAAGAGGAAGAGCTCCGAATTCAAGGACTACCAGGCTGGTCATGGGTTGGTTGGATGGGTTATATATTTTTTGCGAAGGACTTCGACGACATGCCGATAAATGGGCGATTAAGATTCTATGGATATACCCCTGATGAAGGACTGGCAGAACTTGAGATCTCCGAGCAGATGTATGCGCAGAAGAAAGCATGGGGATCATACTCAGATGCCTCCCAGATGCCTCGTGCTTGCCTACCAAAGGAGTTCTGGGACTTTGAGCGTACTGAAGGGAAGCTGGAAGATATGCCTTCTTCAACCCCGGAAACACCGCTTCTTTGCTTCTAGACAAGCAGTGCGACCACCGAGTTGCGGGCTAATGAGAGAGATAATTGGTTCAAGACTAAGACTGGGAACACTGTTGGTCTCGGATTAAGGACATTTGTGCCTCCTGGAGATGTAAAGAGTCTGGAGTTAATCGTGCTAGGTGACCAGTCATATATTCAGATCGAAGGCACGCCAGCCGTGGCTGTTATCGCAATCAGGTGGGAAAACAGCATAGCGTATAGAGAACCCTATGGCTTGGAAACTATTTCATATCGCAACTGGAGAGAAATTGAAGGGATTTGCTGGAAAATAATTGTTATGGGATAGGGCAAGAGCGAAGGGGAGATCTGTCACAGGTTTGGGATAGATGAAAGATATAAGAGCATATCCATCCACAAACATCAAAATTTATCCACGTTAAATAGAATTCGATCATATGCTTCAAAGTCATTAGAGTCCGCATTTGATATACACAGGATGAGATATTCTTTCGAGACCAATGCCTGTTTTTTTTAAAAACAAAATAGCAAGTTTATTGAATAACTCTCGAGTACCTCTTAAGTACCTTTTGAGTGACTTCTATCTCTTAATGGCGCTTCACGCTATCTCTTTCTCTGATGATGTTTCTATGCTAAAACAGAACGTAGCAGAAAGCTGGTTTATAGGTTTGATATTTCCCATAGCCTTGCATAAACTCGGTCTTGCTCTAGGACTGTAGAGTGAGAACCTATTTCAGCAATCCTTGCAGAACCATCCTCTGCCTCCTATAAGACGATAATTTGGTTGGTGTATACGATTGTTCGTAAGCTATGCCTAAAGTTTCCAATTCGCATCTTACAACTAACGTAAATGGATTCGGCCTATATGCAATGCTGTCTAAATTAAGTCCATCACACTATACCCCCATACTCCGTTACATCTAAAACAGGATGGGGTTCAGCAGGTATATCACTAACAGAGCTTAGTGCCAGCAACATTACAAAGATCTATTGGTTATAGGTTAACTTATGCGGCGAGAGCGGCCTATAGCCATGAACTTACTGTCAACATAGTTGTAGGTCAGTTGTCCGTTGGCAACGTTGTTATCAAAAGGATAGAAATAAGGGACACTGCCGCACATTTTGCACCTGCATTACAAAGTTTGATGAGCTGAATGGAAGTCGAAAAAGGATTATTCTTCACACATACCCGTGCTCCGGAATAAAATGAGCTAGGCCCTTGATGTTGCGACCAGGGGCGCCTCCTGTAACCTGGAGAAAGGTAGGCCAATATCGTCTGCCTGCGCTCGCACCTTCTCGAGTAGCCCTCGTGCCATTTTATGCATGGCGAAGTAATCAAACACAAGGCCGGGCATTTCGGTCTGGATGGCGTGGGCGATGTAGTGCACGAGCTGCGGCGCGGTGAGAGTTGGGTGTGCTGGCGCTGCCTTGGCTTTGGCCTTGATCTTCCTATCTGCTGCAGCTCCACCCTGGGACTCAGTTTCAGCGGCCCCGTCCTTCTTTGCTTGTTCCTCCTGCTGCATTTTGAACCAACTCTCCAAGATCTGCTGCATCACTTCGGCATTTCAGGCCCTCCTTGTCGGTTCTGCTATCGCGCGCTTTTCCATCCGCGCTGCACAGCACAGCGACATGGGCGCCCCGAACTTAAGTTCGCCGATGCCAGCGCGACCTCTGCAGGGGCACCTTACCCTGCTTGCCCTTGCACCGGTTCGCGGCCGCGAGCCAATTGGCCGGCGATACACCGCGGCTCATGCAGTAGTTCTCGAAGTAGGCCTGTAGCGATGCCGGCGGCCCCGTTTCGACGAAGAAGGCCTGGAGTCCTTGCATCGCGACGAGGCGGTTGAGGTCTGGCCATTCCGGCACTGACACCAAGTGCTCTTGTTGTTGTTGCTGCTGACGCACCGCCGTGTACAGTTGCACGGTGTGCAGCACGGCGCCAGGCTTGGCGGCGTACCTGAAGCCGGTCTGGCGGAGCAGCACACGCGCGTAGTGAATCCACAGGCCACAGAAGAGCGGGTTGTGCAGGAGAAAGGACGAAGACCGGCTTGCACTGTCATTACGACTGCTGCGGTTGAGAGCCATCCGGCAGGCCGTAAATATATCCACGCCGTTTATCTTGACCGTGACCATCTTGCGCATGTCCTCTAAATCTTTCTTCGTATCGTTTTGATGAGAGTCTGCCAGGTTTGCGCGATCGAGCAGCTCGGCAGTGATCTCGTTGAAACGATGAAACTCAGCCAGGACCTTCGTGACGTTGGGCCCGAAGAAGCGTAGCGTGTCAAGCTAGTTCTGCACCGCGAAGCACAGCCAGACCGGGATCTCCTGCGTCTCGAACATGTATTTGACGCCGCGCGCGAACTCGTCGAGCACAGGGATGCCTTCGAGTTTGAACAGCAAGGTGATATCGGGTACTACTTCCAGAAGCGCCGCCTTGTCCTGCGCCCATCGCTGACGGTTATCCGTAGTCTCTAGATGCGCTCTCTGCGCGTCATACCACCCGAACTTACCGGTGTAGCAAGGCATTTGACGTGCGCTGTGCGGCGCGGCCGTCCGAATCGCTTCGAGCAAGCTAGCAACATTGTACAGAAACGTGGCGCCTATATCATAGCATGCGAAGTTCATATCGTCAGAAAACCGCTCCTTCTGGAAGGGATCGAGACCTAGGGTTTGACAGACTGCGCCGAAATACTTCGGCAGCAGCGCCAACGCGCCACCATGCTTCTTCAGCAGCGGCGCCATCTCCTCTTCCATGCTGCGCGCGAGCTCGATAGCCAAATTGGCACCAACCGCAGCGGCAGCCAAGTCGATCGTCCCGCTGCGATACTCATTCCACAAGTTGCTAACCTCTGTGCGAAGTTTGATGAAGTCCTTGAGCAGGGCTGTGAAGGCGAATATGCACTCAGTCTCCGACTCGTCATTTTCAACTGTGTACTCGAGATCAATAGGTGAAGATGGAGCAGGAAGCACCGCATCGGGCGAGTCCGAAAAGTCCTCGGATGGCTCATAAACTTGCAACATCTGAAATAGACTGAAGTCCCGGATCTTAGCTTCCACCACCGAGTTATCGCGGATGGCATTCGTAGCGCCTTTCTTAGACGCCATATTAAATGCAACGCCGCTGCCGCCCTCGACTTTGAGCAAGACATCGCGAACCATCTCCAGCACGCTGACGAAATATGCATGCGCCGTATTTGCCCGCACGCTGAGATGTTTGTTGGTCTCGCTATGGTGCATTGAGAACATCTTCCGGATACGGATCGCCCGCTCCAGGGCCGTGCTAAAGAACAACGGGATCCCGGCCCCATTATTGGCTTCCATTGGGGTCGTTGTTGTCAACTTGCGGGCAATGAACTCGGCCAGCGGCACGAAGTCTCGGATGGCAAGCACATACTTTGGCTTCGGCGGTGGATCTGGTGCATCCTTTGCGCCTATGCCTGAAGGTGCGATATGCTGCTGTTGCTGCTGCTTAGCCTCCTTGCTCGCCTTGCCCTTTAGGCGGCCGGATGAGGGGGCGGCACTCTTGTTGACTGCCGCACCTGCGGTAGGGGGTGCCGCGAGCGAGGCCGTGTATCCATGTTGCTTGGCAGTTGTGGCTAGCCATGAAGCGACGATGTCCGTGTCGCGCTTGTATTTCTGGTATATTGGGAGGAAGCTGGCGGATGGCATTTTGGAGAGTTATCCAATACCGAGTCGGTCTGAATTGAAATGGATTTTAATCTGCACCCGGAGCGTGTACGGTGGGCGATAGGGGTCACTGTTGCAAAACCCTGTGTCAATTCCTTTTGGGCTTAGGCGCTCTGCTCCTTAGTCATCCGAGTACTTCGTGTGAGCATGAGATATGTACCGCGGACTA
>JACYFE010004378.1:0-22639 GCA_014764975.2 Fusarium sp. DS 682
TGGTATAATGTCTAAATTGTGAGCTTGATGTGTTATTTGCAGTTGAGACCTGTGGCTGGAAGTATATATACGCCCACACGAACTCAGCTATGTTTATTCGGACATGCTATGCTATTCATATGTTGATATTGGCCAAGATGGACTATATAGATTACAATAAGGGGAGGCAAGTTGTATATTGTATTGAGGCGGCATTATTAATATCTCTGCTAGATTGATCAATGTAATGAATTAAGTATTATCAGATACATTTTTCAGGTCACGAATCTGAAGTGAAGCTCATTCCCCCTCGAAATATCAGGACCTATTCATATAGGTTTAATAAAATTACCTAGATAATTAAAGACAGAAAAAGCAGAACCGTTAGGATTCGAGAACTAAGATCTCTATTATATCGGTTGCACAGAATCAATCCTACGCAGACGTTCAAAGACTTGCTCAAATATAGATACAGCGCCAGGTTAAGCTACAGTATACCTTTTAGTAAAAACTGGTATCCTATTAAAACAAATTCGCACTATTGTAAAAGGAGGAATATATAGTGTTATTATATGATTTGTAGCTTATATTACACTATAAGATTAGTATAAGTTAAAGAAAAGCAGAGAAAGAATGCAAGTCAACAAGGAAGATCTGAGAGGCTTTAGTATAGGTTAAAATTGCAGTGAAATATTTTCTGAAGTTGTGTGGATAAGCACTAGCAGTCTAGCACCTACTCTATTTTATAGCTAGTCTGACCAGTCACATTAGTTAGCTCTATCATTAGTACTCTAATCGCTACAGTAACTCGCGAGACTGCCAATAGTTTCCTTAACATTATAAAAGATGCAGTTATCGGGCAACCGAAAAATGGTTCTTACAAACCAGAGTTTCAAATGCATAGTCACTCCATTCGCTACACAATTAAGATATTTAAATCTCAGAAGCCAGCCTAGCAACTAATCACACGAGTTTGCACTCTGCAAGAGGCTTGACTGTATCCATATATACATTGGCGGTCTCTTTTCATGGAATATTATCGATTGAGAATATGCGCTTATGCTACCGGTGCCCATGCTGGCGTTTTTTCTCCCCCTTTTTCTTTCGAAAAATTTGAGGTTTCGGTGTTTTGCTGAGGCGTTTGTATGATTACCTGTGATGTAGGAACAGTTATTTTCAACAGCCCGCACCTGCAGTAGCGCATCCGAGCAGCATTTCACTGCAATTTTAACAAATCCTAACATCTTCCCGCCTCAACCAGCCGATACACATACAACTACGGTAATGCTGACAGGTGGCCCCAAAACTACGATGTTCACTGTGATTTGAACTCACTGCTAGACCTTCCTTTGCCCCCAAATCATCTCATTCGCTTTTCATTCGACGTGCATGCAGCTCTGCTTTGAGCTAAATAAGTTCAGTAGTGACCCTGCCCTCCACTCCAAGGAGAGAGCATGTTGCCTAGGGCTCTCTGAGGCCACGAGTTAACAAATAAACACTTGCAGAAGGAGGTCGCACTTCGCTAATGCACCAGCATGAAGGAGAGGGGGAATTTCACTCCAATTGGACTGTAGCGCACTCCAAGGGGTTAACTATAAGAAGGGTTCAGAATATTCAACTGAGGGGCACTTCACTGCACTTTTAACCCTTCCAGAGGCCAAAAAGGTTTACTGGCAAGATTGGTTCAGTAAAGTAATAGAGTTCAACAGTATAGATGACAAACCGTCCAGGAGACCGGTTTTCTCAGTTATTAGTTCATACGGGGGATATTTATGATAGATGCATACAAACAAATTACCTACATCGCTTCAATAATCTTTGGAATCGAGGACCTTAGAAATTGTCCCTCACATGCCCAACCCATCACAATATATCTTGCTGCCTCAACCGGCCGACAAATACCACTAATTCTAATTAGTGCATTCAAAACGTTCTTCCGCTCGCAGGTCTTGCACATCCTGGCGATTTTCACTCCTAATCATTCGAGATCAACGCGGGTTAGTAATGCTACACATATCATCTCTCATCGCCTGTCTCATTCTGGATCGATAGGTAATCCAGTTCATGTCTCTCCTCCCCCAATAGCTTGATCGTCCCCCTCAGCGTAGGAATATCTTCGCCGCTCCTCTCCCACGTTCCTTGCCCAGTATGCTGGAATGCGCGCCGCTGTAACTGAGGCACCGAGTCCAGTCGGAGGTTCGACACCGGCTTCTTGTGCTTGGCCTTGGATGATATAGCCCTGCGCGCTCGTGAGAGTAGCTTCCACGCGGCCTCGAAGATGAACTCCACCGCGAGACTGAAGACGATGACAGTGCCGCCGATACCAGCGATGATGGCAAGCCCGGAGATGGAAAAGGTCTGCCACTGAGCTGTGTTGCGGAGCTTCTGCTGGCTGCACATCCGTTCAAGATCTGCGGTAATGTTAGTCTTTTGTGAGGTTGTCAAGGCCAGGTTCAGCCGCATGTCAGGATCAAGCTGAGAGTCATCTTTGAAAGCAAAAGAAACGACCCTGAGCTGATACATAGCCAGAGTTGTTTCGAACCATCCTCTAGCTTCTCTCATCCACTGATCGCTCGGCAGGCCAACGGAAACACTGGAAAATATACTGCGCTGTGCACGCAAGGCAGCAACGCCGAGGCCGTTGACGGCATTGTACATCTCCGTCAGGGAGCTTGGTAGCATGAAGCGCGCTGCGGCGGCCATCTGGGCGTTTTTGAAGTTCAGCCGCTGGAATTGACTCGTCACTTGCTTTACGGAACCCATCGTGGTCTGGATGCTGCTAAGTGGGTTCTGAAGCTGGTAGCGGTCTACACAGGCCATGATGCCGGCTGGCATGTCTGGCATGAAGAACGAGGTGCTGTTGAGGACCTTGGTCGCAGAGAACAGAGCGTCTGTTACTTCAGATTCGTATTTTACGACGCCGAACTGGATGACAAAAAGGCTCACGTCGCCATCTGACAGGTTGAAGTCCGCGATGGGCGTCCAAGGACCTTCCTCTCCTTGAAAGGCGTAATACGGCCTGCAGATGGTCAGTCCAATGGCTCTTTACCAGCACAACATATCGCCCGTGCCGGACTGATGCTTACTGAATATTATATCCAACATAGTCCGGAGCCTGCCTCTCTACTGCGTAGGCCGTGTAATTGCCAGAGAGACCCTCGACAGGGCCCAGGTCGTACTCGTAGCGAAACAGCCCGTTTCCAATTGACGCCAGAGTTGTCAAGTCTCGAACGTCCACGACCGCACACGTCGCTTGCTTACGCATCTGCACGCGGTCTGACGAAGGCGCATTCATCCCAAAATCCTCATGCGAGTCCATCCATCCAGTCTCCATCGTGATCGGCGACACCTTGCACCGGTTCCCAAACGGACAATCAGATGTCTGATAGACTCCATAGTTCAGCTTTTGCCGAGGCATGACGGAGAAAGACAGGGCATTCGTGGAATTATAGCAGTTGTTCACGTAATTGAGGGCCGCCGAGGCGATCCGCAAGCTATTCTTCTGGAAAGCAATGTTCCCTTGAGGTGTACTCCGGTCCCATTGCTCGAATCCGCAGTTTCGGCTCTTCGCTAGAACCTTATTTCCCTTGTACACTTTGTGCGTAGTCAGGAACGGCGAGGCAGACGCAGCGGCGGTGTATAGCAGCCAGATTAACGTAGGCAGGCCGCCAAACAAGCACAGACGACGCTTGCGTCGGGTCGTATACGGACTCGATCGTTGTTTCCACCACTTTTTCCAACTCTCCCGTCCCGCGTAAACAATATTTCCCTTAATAAGAGACCAAACGAGCCCGAGCGGGGAGTTGATGTTCTTGTATAGCGCCTGCTGGGAGAGATGGATGCCGTCGTGCTGCTCGCCTGGGGCGGCGCGGCAATGGTACACAATAAAAGCGATAAGGCTCCAGAGCTGGCCGCCCGCGATGCTAATAAAGGTCGATGTGCTGGCAACGAGGATGGAGCCGAGGAAGGCGGGTAGAGTCAGCTGCTGGGAGTAATCGAGTGAGTAGTTATGCCACAAGCCCCAGTGGATTTTATAGTCGCTCATGGTTGAGTTCTACCTTGATGATAGTAATTACAGTGCTAGGTATGCAAGAAGAGGTAGATATAGATGGGGTAGTACTCAAAGAGATATCTCAACTGATAAGCTAAGGAATACCCTCTGTAGGAGCCATTACGAGCATGCGCAAGCCATGAAGAAGTGATGGGGCATGCATGATCCAGTGTTCTATGACTCTCGGATAGAAATGCCGCTACATGCCAATATTTGTATGCAATGTGAGGCCTTGCAGCTCTAGTTCCACGCCACACCGCTGCTAGAAGGGCTGAAAATCCAACCGACAAGATGGTTATTCGTCGCTCTCTGCCTCATAAGGCTCATTCGTTTTTAACTGAGACCCAGAAAGGCCTAGGTTCGAACCAAGGAGGGTATTCAAAACAGGGTCTATGAAGTCAAATGCCATGGAACAAGGTCGGCTTACGAGTCCTTGTAATATAGAAATCACATGAACACATTCTCTCCGAGGAATCCATTCTCTCTACCCCATTTGTTACCTTTTCCAAATTGACATATGAAGAAGAAAAAATATTGACTGACAATGATTGCTCTCATCCTCATCTGGGCAGCTCTGGTCGCCACCGATGTCCCTTTGCTTAACCTAGAACCACAGCTAACCGAAGACATCAACTTCAAGAAATCCCTCTTCATCAAGTGCAACAACTTTATCCAGACCTGCGCTCCAACCGTCTCTTTCTGCGCGTCCTTGATTTGTCAACAATGCACCGGCCTTGGGTAGAAAGCTCTCAATACCTGCTGCGAGACGGAAAGTGAGCCGGCGTCTTGTCTTGGGAATGCACCGCGGATGCCTAACACAGTTAAGGCCTCGCTGACTACTTCAGAGGCTGGTTCTACGGCCTCGTCGTCGTTGCAGGCTGTCATCAGTACGACCACGACCAAGCCACCCATGGTGACCAAGGCCCCTTCTTGTCAAGTGGCCTGTGCAAGCATTTCCAAGTCGCAGAGCATCTGCAACAGCTTGAGCCCAGGCGTGGTATCCTCGTCGTTCCTCTTTCAGGCGCCCTGCCTCTGCTATAACGCTAGCTACAAGTTCGACCCAAGCATCTACGATGGGCCATTCTCGAACTGCCTAGCATGCTATTCGACCGCATCGCCGTCCTTTTACTCCTCGCTTGCATCTTCTTCAGTTGACTTTAAACCGTGTTCAAGTATTGGCGATGTAGTGGCGTCTTGTTCCGACTCAGGATCGTGCACGCCTGTTAAGACGGGAACTCGCAGCGACAGCGGATCCAGAACATCTGGCACCAGTAATCATGGGTCAACTACAACCCTTGTTCCTCTAACTACAACTGCGTCTTCTAAGAACGTGGGGCAGATGATTTCATGCGTGAGTTGTACCCTTCTATTGAAATCATATCAAGAGGATCGTAGGCTAAAACATACAACAGGCAGATTCAAGTATGGTCGGGATCATGCTGGCATGGTTGTTGTACTTACTTTAACTACCTTATCAAACATGCTATAGAGTAATCGTATCAGGAGTGGATCAGGAGCTAGTGTTAAACAATACTTTCTGGTTTCATCTATCTATCGTATGAGGTCGTATACATCCCATATCTACACTACCCATTCGCAGCTCATCTATAGTCACTCATTGTTGACAATATAGGACACGAATTCAACATATATAAAAAAGAAGAACCAAGCAGCTAAGCTACATAGTAGAATGCTCGCACTTTGGGCGATCTCCTTCTGAACATTACAAGCGCAGCCAACAGAGACTACTTTGTCTTTCCCAAGCGGCATATCATTCAACTGTTTATTCATCGGCAGCTTGGGGCAAAATTTGGACAACACGCGGCTTTCCATTAGTCCCTCCCCTGTACTAAACTCCACAACATAACCGCAGCGTTATGCATTATAAAGATAAGCTTTAAAAATACGGATAAAGAAACAATTGGGGAGTCATGGACTAAGACGCACGAATTAGTGCCCGTTCCAAGATTTGAAAGAATAATGAACAAGATGGCCAAGTAGGCTTAGATGCATACTTCCAGTGTTTTGTGCATATTCGGACTTTATGTTCTAAGTAAATAATTGACAAATTTATACACTACCTTTACTGACTACATCGGATTTTATGTGCAAAGATACTTAGAAGTCTATATATAAAGCAGAATAGCTTTTGTGCCAGAATTAGGAACGAATATGTATTTTCAAGATAAAAATATCTTTATGCACCAGTCTGCGCCTCGCTAATGTACCTGTAAGAGTCTTCCGTTGTAATTGCAACACACCATATTCTCGCCTTATTCACTGCAATTTTAACCAAGCCGCTGATTCAAGAGCTCTTACCCGCTAAATTTCCGCCACAGAAAATCCGGATATACTCCTGTTGTTTAGAGGCAGAAGACCCATCCATCCCTATGAACGACTCCTTCTGCTGGGTGAAGCAAAAGCAGACGCCATCGTGCCTAAGATTAATTGAGCCAATGGCTGGGACAAAGCGTGGATTCTGGTAACTTCATTAGAACCATCGTCTATCCGTGAAAGAGAAGGAAACCCACGATTCTGGCAGCCTGGTTGGAAAAGTTCAGATACTGGGGAGCACCTTTCTCCTCCTCCATCAATACGTGACACGGCATTATTAAACTCTTCCGCCTCTCACGCATTCGGATTAACTAAAGTTTGATTGCTTCGGAGCGTTGGCGTGATTACTGCTGACGTGGGTGAATGCAGCTTACCAGAAGCCGTTGTTTGACAAATAACGATGGTGCCTAGTAAGTACCTGACGAATCAGAAATGATCTGTGAATATGTTAGTTAACTGAATGGTAGCATTGTGATCATATTGATAAAATGAAGAATAGTCTATGACGCTGGGTACTTTCAAGCAATGCAAGTTGCCAAGTGGGCGCCTTAACCCGCGGACGTCCGTCTTAGTTCTATACCCAACCATGTTCCATTGATACATTTAAGCTGTTCAATAATAATAAGCTTCCTTTTTTGGATTTTGAAAAATAAGCCAAGTTCCTAATTTGCCAAATCTGACATGTTAATCAGGTCTCGACTCTAATTGAATGCTGCAATCTGACCTAAGATTCGGATTTTATACTTCATTTGGAATTTAGTCAGCGCCTACAGCCATGCCTACGTACAGTCAGATCACGGCTTTCGTCAGGTGCAAGCAAAAGTACAGAAATGGCCTTGCATATCGGTCCACAAAGACCTAGGTGAAGTCATTGCCTACCTGGAAAGAGTTCGTGGCATCCTTAATAGCCCTCAACGCTCAAGTATAAGTAAGCCTTCCTTACCGCAGCGAGCTCTCGAACTATAAACACAATCAGAATCAAGTTCTACTATAAGATCGAGAACAGCCATTGAAATGAAGCTCCAGCTCATAGTCGCGTATTCCCTTGCGGCACTTGTACCGACCGCGATGGCCAATTTCCATATCTTCCATGCCCATCGCTACGGAACTCAAGGCAGTAACTACGATGTCAAAATTACATGATCTTCGATACCGGAAAGCCAACCAGCTGCGCTCAAGTGAAGGAAGATTGGGTGCTGTGGCCTATCAGGAACGACGTCAGCGGCGACAAGCTTGGTGTTCGATGCAAAGGCAGCGGTTGTGGGCCGGCGGACAGAACCAGCAATATCGATGAGCTTGAGATGCATTTCACGAATCGTCCACTTTATCATTGGAGTAAGTTAAGCGAACCTGAGGGATTCTTGCAGAACTGACTCTAAGTCAAGCCATGTATAAGAACCGGAATCGTGATTTGTTCGGCCGTAAGTCAACAAGCCAGCCGGAAATTCTCCCAGTTGCTGTTATACTAATTCAAAATAGGTGACGGACGGAAGTACGGTCACTGCGACGTAGCCCCGAACAATGACTTTGACTGCGAATATTCTGCGGTCATCAGAATTCACGGCTACCGGAAATTTTATTGTTATAGCCAGTATACTGCCTGGGATATCAAGCGCGGGGATACTCGAAAGGTAAAGAGAGACGAGGACATCTTCTCTGCTGAGGAAGACAATTTTGTTTCCATCAATTTGGATGTGTTGGAGGAAATGGAGTTTGGAGATCCGAATAACATGGACAACGTGTCGGTGACCGACCGCAAGCTTGAGTAGGAAACCAGGTCATCTCCTTTGCTGGGCAGGGGGCGTAGCAACTGGTGGCCGGGGGGTTATAGGGGTCTGATTTGTTGCAATGCGATTAGTCCGAGAGTCTCTCGGATCAAATAAAGCCCGATTTTCCCGACGGCGAAGGTGTAAGGGGTGAATGGATTGGGTTAGATCAAATTGTGTACCTAGTATCAGCGCAGGTAGCTAATAACAACTCCATTCAAGAAACCACATCCACCTGCAAGAGTTGGTACCATGTTGATAAATTCTTCTCCAAGTATTTAATTGAACCTCCATGCCATCTATACGCTGTGTTGCCGACCTCTCACGCCACAGTGATTTTGTTCTCAAGTATAGTGCCATCTTCAGGCTGGAGAATTTCATAGCCCTTCACGGCCTCTGGTCCTGTTATACTGGCGAGCGGAGTGCCTGGAGTTTTGGTAGCAGGCAGTTTGATGTAGATAGGTCTAGGGTCCTTTTCTCGGCTATCTATGGGATGTCATATGTCTAACTATAGCTCTATATGTAGGGCGGTTTAGCTTCTATGTGAGAATTGGGAAAGGGTATGTATCTGCAGGATAAATATATTATCTTGCATTATTCTGCACCTCGCTAACGCACCTCTGAGCATCTTCTGTAGCAATTGAGACACATTTGGTTCACTGCAATCTTAACCAAACCAGAGGCCAAGTGCTAGCCACACAAAAAAATATTATGATGTGTGAAAGTCTCTAATCTCAAGCCGTTGAGGCGGGAAGATGTTAGGATGTGTTGAAATTGCAGTGAAGAACAACATCTGCCAACCATTCCCCTTCGCCAAATCTATTCGCTATATCTAAGTGCCGTTCTGGGTTGCCCGATGATTTAGTCTTCAGCAATGAGCAACGGAAAGACTAATTGCGTTTTTGCATCATAATAAACTAAAGACATTTGGTGGTTCAGAAGGATGCACATACCACTTGAAATTTTAATATGGTAGGAGAGCACCTCTGTCACCTATACGCCAGCGACTGATAAAAGTCAAATAAAGGAAAGCGGCTGCAGAACATATGTAAATGAATGTGGTTGAAACAGCGATTGCGTGAAAACACATCGGTCTTCACCTCGCACACTTGTCTCTCGGGACTCATTCAAACATGATTACCAACCAGCATGGATGGGTCAGGTGCCAGGATAGGCTAAAATTACAGTACAACCAAGCTGGCGGAGGCCCCCTACACTGCAATCCTAGCCCACTGCGAGGGCTTCTACCTCCCAAACAATGAAACCTACCTCATTTAACTTTTATGATTTGACTCTGTATATCTTATATTTCTTATATACTTAGCTATTTCTAATGTAATTTAAGTAGGTAAGAGATATTACTTAATTCCTATTTTATTTATATTTTCTTTTAAAGAATTAAACTTAAAGCTTAAAAAGAACTATTAATTAATAATTTAAATACTATATTAACTTATAATATTAAAGCAATGCTTATAATTTTAAAGAGCTATTATTAGGAAATCTATAGTTCTAACTAGCTATACTGAGCTTATCTTACTGACAGTAACTCTAAATATTGCTAATAGCCCACTATAGATCGGTCTCACTTGAGCCATCTCATATTAGACAAGGTCTATTAAATCTCAGCCCCAAGCTCACCTGTCCGATGCGGCTCGGCCATTCACTGCAATTTTAGCCTATCCTGTAATCCTGCCTCCCAAGTTAGGAAGATAAAGTAGCGGTCTGAAATTCTTTCACTACAAATTTAGCTCTCTCACACCCTTGTGACACATTGGACAGGGTTTCTCCTCATAGCTACGCCGCTGACTTTCATGCCAGAGCAACATATTTCAAGGTGACACATTAAGAGGCAAAGAAATGACTTAGGATCCAAGTGGTGGCTCAAAATTCTATTACATGGCTGATATATCTGGGGACCATTCCACATCGCTCTCAGCTTTGGTCTTTATCCAGCGAGCGGCTTTGAGCCTTGTAAGCCGAGCACTGAATTGTTTGAAATTAAAACAGTATAATGAACACATCGTATATTCTTCTACTATACTAGGTATGGAAATAGCCATGGAGGTACGAGTATCTGTATGTGTGTCATCATCTAGTAAATCTCTTCTTCGAAACCTAATGCTGCAATCTGCTTCTTGTACTCCTGTTGTTGGCGTATGTCCTGTACTAGTTAGTCATGCTATATATCCAGTGATCGAACTTCTTACCTCTTCAACAGTGTCTCTGGTGATATACCTTGTAACACGAACTTCACTCTCCTGTCCAAGACGAATGGCCCGAGAAATGGCCTGACTCTCTACGCTGGGGTTCCATTGCAATTCTGTGATGAATATGCGGTTTGCACACGTTAAATTCAATCTTTAGTGATGTCAGTATTCAAATGCCACTGGAAAGTCTAGGAAACGTACCCAAACGCTCCAGTTCCCGTTGTCATGATAAGAACAGGCGTCTCATCTTCGTTTTCGAACTTGAAGAGAGTGGCCTGCCGCTGAGGTAGCGGACTATTGCCATCGAGTTGGAGGTATGGGATTTTTGCCTGCTCCAGATGCCGTGATATCAAATACAAAGTTCGTGTCCAGCAAGAAAATATGATACTGATCATTGTTAGCCGGAAGGTGAGCTAAGGAATTGGTTTTGGCATACCTCTTTGTGGTCCAAAGGTCTTTCTGGACGTCCTCCACCAGGGTCCGTATCTTTGTTGATAACCCTTCTTCGTTGAAGTAGCTCTGATGGTCGTCCCTTGCTCCGGTAGTTTTACGCCGCTTTCCAGGCCTAGAAGCGTCTGTTGGGGCCTCTTCATCTCCGGGTTCTGGGGACTTTTTATACCATCTAACACATATGGGACATCGCCTTTGTACCCCTGGTAGAGACATGTTTGACTCGTCAATGCACTTTGAACACAGAATATGTGAGCATTCGTCATCAAACATTCTTTTCGTCCAGTCGCATCCCAGTACTGGCATCGGCTGCTCGCAACCCACACATGAAATGTCTCCATACTGACCGACAGTCCCAACTATTGCCTCTCGTTCTTCCAGGAGACTTCTTCGGTGCCATGAGAAGAGCTTTTGATATGTACCATGGTTACAGACGATACGCAGTTGAAGCCACATTTGGAACATGCCAAACTGGGAGCTCTTTTCGACCTCTCCCATGCGATGCTCCATGTTGCGAAGAATGATAGCCTTTGTTCTATCATACTGATCTCTCTCTTGCGAACTGAACTCCAGCTTCCGAACAATCTGGCGGGTTTTGGGTAGATCCAAAACTTCCCTGGTTCTTCGTAGACACAATGCTTCCAGGAGCATAACTAGGCGGTCTCTTACTAGTTCAGGGCTGTCGAATGAGTTATCGAATGGGGTTTCTATCCACTTCCGAAATTCGGAGGCCTTGTCAAATGGCTCAGCGCGAATGAAGCGGAATAGAGAGCCTATATCGGCGAGCTTGTTTTGAATGGGTGTTCCAGAAAGACACCATCGAGAGTTGGCGTGAAGGTACTCGCATGCTTGAAAGAACTTCGTGGATGGGCGACGAATTATGTGAGCTACCGTATCCATGTCAATAATACTGCTGAGACGCTGTTGGGAGGGACCAACTCACCTTCATCAAGTACTATTCGATACCAGCCGAGCTTATATAACGGCGAAGTCTTACCTTTTCCTATCAGGTACTCGGCAGTAAGCGTATGATATGTTGTCACCACGATATCTGAGTCTTCAATGACTGGCAGCTCCTCGAGAGTCTTTGGCCTCTTTTCGCCGTGGTACTTGACCACTTTGAGGCCTCTCTGCAGGTGCCTGTAAATTGTCAGAAATCACCGGTGAAGAAGGGCTCGCAACACTTACTTCTTGACCTCATTCATCCACTCATCGACCAATACTGCATCTTATCAGAATTTGAGGAGAGTTTTGATTGAGGGGAGACTCACAAGCTGCTGAGACCACAACAAGAGTAGAACGTGAAAATTTCAGAGACCTCCTACTTTTGTGCTCTTCATTCTTCTCCTTCGCCCACTCTTGTCCGTTGTCAAGAGTCTTCATGACCAAGGCAAGAATTGAGAGTGATTTTCCCATTCCCATATCGTCAGCAAGGATGCCACCTCCCCTCTCTTCTGGCCGTATATCCCGGCGTCTCTTGGTGATTCTGTGTCGGTATTGGATCTTCCCATCTCCATGCTCGAGCTCTTCCCAAAGTCTGTACTTTTCGTTGATGTGTCCAGACTCTCTCTCGAGCATAAAGCCTAAGGCTTCTTTCTGATGTCTATTCTTTATCAGTACTGCTGCAATCTAGACATTAAAAAGTAGTAACTTACCTCAGGAGTTCACGAGTTACCCTGGCACCACCTTCGACCATCTCAAGTTCGCGGTTATTTTCCACTGTCTTATAAACTTCCTCTACCATTTTCCGAAGTTGATCTTCCTTGCTTTTCCTCTTTTGTGTGCCATCATTAACCTCAAGCTGCGTATTTTGGACTTCCTCAGACTCGGTATCTTGGATGATAATGTTTAGAAAATGCGGGTTCTCGTAAACAGTATCATGTCTTCCGTGGATTGATCTCTGAAGCCACAACTTTCCATCTGAAAGTATTCTGCCAATGTGCGATGCCAAAGATCGTCGCCCGTAGATATTTATATCTACCTTGGCCCTAGCATCGGCGGACTTGTTTGCACGATGAATCACCTCTCTCAGGTCGAAGTTCAATGCCAAAGGTTCAATATCAACATTTGGTAGTGTTATAAGCGGCATCAGAGTTTGACCAATTGCTGAAGGAAGATGACCAAATTGTTTTTCATCACCAAGAAAGCAAAGCATGAGCTGCTTCTGGTATTCCGTAGGCGTGAAATATTGATAAGCTGAATTCCCCATAGTCAGTCTTTCATCTATGGATGACATGTCATCAGGTACCAGTTTCACTTCGATATTGTGAAGCTAAAATAATTGAGCATTTAAGCTTTGACTTCCGAGCAATATTTAGGGCTTTTTACTTACCATGCCAAAGTGAACCATCAGGTCATCATCTTCTGGTACAGTCAGTGGTGTTGCGTTTGACTGACTTGACCCAGAAAACCCTGGTGTCCTTGATGATCCTTCTCGGGAGCTTTCTGTGGGTAATTCGAGTAATTCGAAGCTGTTAAATACGGTAGACATTTGCGAGGGAGTATTCTGTTCATCCGTAGGAACATGTGTCATCTGACTAATGTCCATGGCATTCGTGTCCCAGTCCATCGCTCCAAGTTGTGGATCAATTTCTGGAGCATTGTTTTGAGCAAAGTGACTTGAAAGAACACTGGCCGCCTCGACTACGGGATCACTATTTTGTCTCTTTAGTCATAGCTTAGATAGGCATATAAAGCCACGTACCCCAATGCGTTCGTGAGATTGGGCTGAAGATAATTGTTGGCCCCAGAAATTTCTCCGTTGAAATCGCCCCAAAAGTCTAGTGAGCCCACGCCAAATAATTCACTGAAATTCAGTTCCTGGGAACTGGTAGTATCATCTTCATACGTGCTTTGTTCCTGGCCAGGCCCCAGGTAATTATCAAAGGATCGAGAGATAGCATCTTGCTGGTCGTTATCGACAGGATTGAGGATATTTTGTAGATTAGACATATTTGCAGGAGCGTGTAGATTTGGGGTTCCTGTGTGTTCTACTTGCTCATACATGATGAAATTTTAAAGAGGTTTTCTTGTCACGATGAGGCCCTTTGCTGACACACGCTCAATTCCAAAACCAGGCTGTGCTAGCCTGCATGTGCTGCAGGAGACCCCAGGACTCGGTGACCCAACGTCGAATCAGAGTATCTTCTTCAAGCCAACTGCAGCTCGCTAAGCCAATAAGGCATATCAGACTCATCACATCTGGTTCGCCCAGTGCTTATGTTACTCAGTTATTGGCTGATATGGATTGAAAATGTATCACCGCCGTTTTGAGGCTTCCAACAAGGCGACCGCAAGGCATTTTTAATGACTTTGCGATTGGGCTCCCTCTTCCCTCCGTAAGCAAACATAATCGCATTCATTGGACCGAGTTTAACCAACGTTTTGTTGCCGATTGTTTTCGTTCTAGACAATACAATTTCTTCAACCTCCTTCCAAGTCTCTGCCCATTGTTATCAAGTTTGCCTTCAAGATGAACCGGCTTTACGAGTTAGCTGAAGAATTCAGAAGATCCCTCAAAACTCACCATGAAGAGGAATTTGAGAATACTACCCTCAGAGACATGCGAAAAGAGGTCCATGATATTCAATTACGGCGAGATAAAACGAATAATATGATGAACATGAATCGACTACGCATGTTTCTTGATGGTATAGAGGAATTTGAGAAACTCCTTGTACAGCTTCAGTTTCCAGGCGCAAAAGGTGTAATGTCGATCGTCTGGGGCTCTGTCAGGTTCTTTATCAGGGTAGGCATTCATTCGTATCTGGCAGAAGCTTGGGACTAAGCAACGAATATCCAGACCACCGACACTACGGACAGGGCTTTCGACGGCATTCTCGATGTGTATGGACTTCTTGGAGCACAACTCTTGCCCTTGACCGAATTCGAGGAACTCTTTCAAAGACTTCCTGATGCCGTGGAATGCTTAGTCAATATTTATCATGATATTCAACGATTCCATTCCACAGCATACAGGCTATTCTCTCTCACAAACAAGCGTAATATCTCCCTCGTAGAGATGACTGCTTATCGACTGACACACTGAAGTATGGCAACGTCTCCAGAAACCTATCTGGGATACCTCAAGCCAATTGTTTTCCAGAATATCCGACTCTCTGGGTTCCCATGCAAGGTTTATCAAAGAACAGAGCGTGTATACCCCAAGTATGTTTCCAAATCAAGGACAAAAGAAATAGACTAACCTATTACTTTAGACTGTAGTGCCATTAATGCCTTCCAGCAATATTCCTATAGAGTCAAATCGGATTGGAACGACTTTGAGGACGCAGAAAAAATTCGGAAGCATAATAGAAAGAATGAGGTGATTGCATGGATTTCCTCTTCTGGGAAGATGTCAAGGTTACAAAACGATTTCCGTAACATGGCCGTCTGCCCTAGGAGCGGTCGTTGGCTTTTCCGAAACTACAGTGCTATTTCGGAATGGATGGGAGAGGAAGATCCTCCGGACTCAGCAGTATGGTTGCATGGGAATTGCGGATATGGTGACTACCAACTATCAGTTTGACAGAGTTCTTCTACGATGCTAACAAACCCAGGCAAAACGGTGCTTGCGTCCCTGATTATCGATGAACTGAAATCGTCTAAACCCCAGAACACGATGTTCTCATTTCCAGAAGGCTGCAAGACAACTTACTTTTACTGTCAAGACGATATTGAACACCGAAGTCATCTAGACATCCTCAAAGGTATATTGCTGCAGATGGTAGAGAATGAAGAGTACATAATCCCATTCTGCTACCAGGAGAAATTAACAAGCGGAAGTTCCAACCTTATAGACGCAAAGCTGGCACAAAAGCTGATCAAGACTTTTATCGAGTTCTCGCCACGGTACTACATTGTAATAGACGGAATGGACGAATGCGATAGAACCGAGATCCAACAGACCGCAAAGTTCTTCAAAGATCTAGTATCAGTATATGACAGAGAAAACAGGTTGGGGCATCTGAGAGTCCTTTTCATCGGTCGAGAAACATCCGATACCAGACAGCATATACCTGGAGACGATTGCATCGATGTAGCACTCAGACCCGAAGACAACCATGACGATATCCGGGCTTTTGTGCAGGAGAAACTCAAGGAGTTTTCCAGATCGGAGCGCTGTAGCGGTTTCAGTCTTTCTGAGGCCGACAAAGCAGACATTGAGAGGATAGTTTGCCATCAAAGTCAAGGTTTCTATTGGAATACTATCGTATCAAATGAAGCCTAAAGCTAATAAAACTCTATAGACTCTTTTCTCTACGCACATCTTGCCATGGAATTTCTCTTACAGCAAGATACAAAAGGCGATCTGGTAACTCTACTCCGACAAGGAATTCTTCCATCAAAGCTTGGAGACATGTAAGTTCTCTAACAGCAACATAATATTCACGGCACTCACTACTTCAGGTACGAAAGGCTACTTGATTCCGTCAAGAACCGTCTCTTGACGCAGCAAGGAGGCGTTGCGAAGTGGGAAAGATCAAAACAACTATTTGGATGGCTCATTTGTGCCAAGAGACCACTCAGATGGCACGAGATGCAAGCAATATTATGCTTTGACCAGAATGAACTCAAAATCGACTTCGAGAATAAGATGTTACGGCACGATATGGAGAAATATCTTGGCTCCATCGTTCATGTCCTTGAAGGAGGACACATTCGACTCATTCATTCAACTGCACGCAGGTCCGTTTGCATCCTTGAGTAGTGACAGGAAAGTAACTAACTTTATCTCAAAACCTCAGACATATCATAGATAACAAGCATATCAGTGAGAAGCAGGTCCAGTGCCAGTTAACTACTATATGTTTCAGATACCTATCACTCCCTTGCTTCATCAAGGACTCCAACTATCTAGCACATCAAAGAATCGAGGATGCAAGACTGGGGTGGTTCTCCTTTCAGGACTACGCATGCTCTCAGTGGCTTTACCATCTCGACACTTTTATTAGAGAGTGTGGTGAGATCTTCACCACTTTAGCTTCTCAAAAAGTGGCAGAAGAGTTCATTTCTGCTTTGAAGCAATTTGTCAATATTCATCGCGCGGATTTAACTATTACAAGACACGCTGATCTGGATGAGAGTCATATCGAAACATTTCGTGACTTGGAACTCTACGAAGATCTTCATATGCTATGGAACCACATATACACTCACCAGCGAGGCGATTACGGACTTCGAAACACTGTCGGTATCAAGCAGATTGAAGATGGTCTCAAAGATAATAGAACATATTTGGAAAAACTTCTTCCGGACCAAAAGTCCGGCTATGAGGATACCATCGAGGACTATTATGGCTCAAACCTTTTCAAATGCAGCCGCACTCTCTGTCGTTTCTTCCACGTCGGCTATTACGACAAGAAAGACAGAGATACTCACGAGAAACGCCATGAGAGACCCTTTCAATGCCCAGTGTCTTGCAACGCGGCTCCCCTTGGCTTCGTGAGTAACAAGGATAGGGATCGACATATCAATATTTACCATCCTGAACTAAGCGAAGGAGTGACCCATTTCGAAACTTTGAGCCGTCGGCAGGTTCCAGGGAAGTTCAGTTGCAAGATCTGCAAAAAGACCTTCACGAGGAATATCAACCTTAAAAGTCATGAAAGGAGTCACTTTGGGGATAGGCCTTTTGCCTGCACTACTTGTGGAAAGGCCTTTGCTAGGGTGAATGACTGTCGAAGGCATGAGAAGATCCACGCCAGGAGGGGCTATTGATTAGGATACAGAGGGAGATTAAATAGCAATTCTATACCTTTCTTGGGAGAAATTCATGTAAATTGGAAAGGGATCTACCTACTTCGTTGGCTCTAATTCAATGTTTTGTTGTCCAACTCCATCCCAAACCGTCATATCTTCGAACAAGGCTAGACCAACCCTTCTATAAAGGCCATTCCTTGTTTCAAGGACCATCAAACCCAACCCACTTTCGTGCTCATCATCACAGCTCTTTGTCTTGCCCAAGAGAAGGTACTGGCACGTGGTCCCCCCGAACTCTGTCTCTGCAGCTGACTCAACAAGATCCAGTCTTGGCGACACGGTGCGCTTCTTGGACTCTTCTATATCATTGTATTGGAGTATTTTACAGGACAATGTTATTTTGGCTGCTGTTAGTATCACCGTTTTCGCCTCTTCGACTTCCATTGGATCTTCATATTGAACACCACCATCAACGGAAACCCAGGACCAACTGGGAGCTCGGTTAATGTGTCGCTTCTCCACTCTATCGTTCTCTTGCTTATACCATGCGAGAAGTTGAATGAACCATTGCTCCCAGTGGCCGTATATATGAGTGTCTCTCCAGACCTTCTGAAGCTCGGTGGTGATACCTGTGACCGCTGGAAGTCTATCTTCTGGCTTCCCCAAATTTCGTTTCGCATATTGGAGAATAATGGTTTTCCAAAGATATAACTTTTCTGGGTCTTGAGTTCCATAGGAAATATCACCTTCGTCGTTGAATGAAGCCCAAGGCAGAGATTCGATATGCTGGTGATATTCTAATCCCTCGTCATTCCCAGTCACACTCTGGAGGTCTATCTCTTGACACTGCCAAAGAAGTTGGTAGTCTGAGAAGATGAGCATACGAGATGACAACATGTACTCTTGGAGGGTCCACGCTCTCTTATCAAGAGGGTGATCGAGTTTGTATGGTCTTCCAGACAGGTATACGGTGCCCCTTCTACCGTCAACCATTGGGATATGGAACTTGTGCTCAGGGAGGTATGGAGCAATTTTGCTGGGGATATTCCCCAGGAATCCTTCCCATGCATTCGTTGCGGTACCAGCTGCCAAAGTGATAGTTGCATTCTTGTAGATCGTCGCCATTTTTGAGAGCTCACGAGCTTTATCATCTGGGCAATCCTGAATGATGCAGAGTCTGTCCACCCAAAGGTAAGTGAACCCCAGCTCCCGGGTAACACGAATGGCGTCTTGGACAGACTGTTCTAACTTATCAAGCTTGATGCGACGCTTGAGCTTTTCCACATTTTGTGTGCCAAGTTTTAAAAGACTGATTTTCTTGTTTGGTTCTGGGTCCCCCCAGCAATAGCTCAGGGCCAAGTATGAGCCCTTGACTTCTGTTTGGTTGACTTGGAGTTGTATAGTCCGTCCAGTGATCTTTATCACGCGGGTAGGGAGTACAATATCTCTCGAGTATTTGCATTTTTGATGGCCCAAACTTGGTTTATCTGGACTTTGGCAAGCCTCGATAAGCTTTCGAGCGAATGAAAAGACTTCGGGGCTCGAAACATTCCTATTCAGTGGTCGTCGAGGTATTAAGGTGCGGAGGGGATCATCTAGAAGAGACAGGTTAGAACGAAAAGCGCAATAAAGACGAAAGCTCCCATACGTTCTTTCACGAATGGATACAACTTGATACTTCCACTTGCGCCATTAATACGACCAACCAAGCTGTTAATATAGGAGCTTTTGCCTCTTCGACTAGGCTTCGAGTTCCAGAAACGGAGGTATTCGTCTTTCGCCCAGAAGCGTCCAAACTCTTTTGAAGTAAGCCCATGAATGAACCCACACAGGTCACAGCCTGCTCTAATTGAACATATGAGTCCGTCACGGGTTTTATGGGCGAAACCACCAGAAGAGTTGAGATCGTGGAGACTTTGTCGGGAAAATAGACGTGTACAAGCGTCGCATGGAGATATGGCCTCCTGTATCCGTGTTCGTTTAGGTGGTGGCATGTCCAGGCAGCGCCTGTCGTTTGGACTCTCCATCTACAGTTCTTGTTTTAGGTCTCTAAAGTTAAAGGTTATATCCGTTTGGTCATTCTGCCATGTCAGCATTATGTCTACCGAGGGACTGTTGGGAATCAGGCTAAGATTGCAGTGAACCGGAGCAGGCAGCCCCAAGCATGGGGCGGACTCAACTCAATTGAACATGGAATACCCGAAGCCCTCAGAGTGAGTTAAAATTGCAGTGAAGTTCTGGCTATGTTTTAATCAAATAGGCATAGGTACTGTCGAACTTTGACCTATGAACTGCTTTGTTACCGACATGGGATGCAGGATGTCAAGATGGTTTAAAATTGCAGTGAATGGTGAGGCCTGCTGTTACCAAAAATCTGGATGTGTCCCGCAATGAAGTTTGGTTGGTGCTGTGGCTTCTCGGGGACAATCTAACTAAAGTAAAGGTAGCTCAACCAGACTGGAAAGAGTGGGAAATGAGTGCAGCTAGCTAATATGGAATGTCGCGATATGTTAAACCTAAGGCATAAATGTTTGCAGCCTCAGCTGTTCAGAACCATACATAGTTGAAAGGCAGGGTGACTTATAATCTTCAGCTCTGGGCCAAAAGATCAAACCGTGCTTGATCATGCGCCCTTGGGCGGGATGCTGTGAAAACGCGATTGCCAATCTGTGCTTATCTTGATTGATTTGAGGGCGCTAATTGTCACATTGAGTTAAAATTGCAGTGAATGTGACGGGTTCCGAACCCCTCCCTGCGCATATAACATGGGCCCCTCGGGCGCTGAGGCGTAAAAACGCACCAATCATCACTTATCGCCACTGATCGAGAGCGCAGGTCGTCGGGATGTGCTGAAATTGCAGTAAAGCATCTGTTGCGATAAGAAGGTGATGAACCACGAGTCCCATGATTGTTGAAGAAAGGCAGTGAGTTTATCTTTATGTGGCTTTTATGATATCTGCAGTATCAACTAATAACTAAAAACTCTTGTCTCTTACCCTGCTAAAAGTTTTATCACTTGACTAAGAAATAACACACTTGAATAATATAGTATTGGAAGATTCATTCTCAAGTTATTAGTCTCTAAAATGAATGCTGTATAAAAATGGCTAAGTTGATCTCAATATATTCTTAATAACCTAATAGTAGTAAAAAAATTTAAGAAATATATAATATAGCTCTATATTATAAATATTTCTTATAAGTCTATTAAAAGGTTAAAATATAAGGGCTATTAGTCTGTTTATACAGCTAGAGCAAAAATTACAGTAAGAGCACAGCAAATGAGTATCCAGGTAATGGATCACCAACTAACGTAGTCTCCGAGAGTGTTATAATTGCAGTGAAAAGGATCATCGCCACGTAGGTGGTAGACCCCTGCAAGATCAGGATGACACTGAATTCGCTGTGCCTCACTGCAGCTTTTGCTTTTCATGGCACTGTAGACAGACAGACAGTGGCCTGTGAGTAAGTTATAATTGCAGTGCATGTCGAGTCAGTAGATGGAAGCTAGCAAAACACTAAAATCTCAATATTAGTGGTGAACATCTTGACAAAGACGCTAATTGATACGTCCTTAACGTACCAGATCCTAAGAAAAGAGACAACCTAGCTAGGCAAGGTGAGATTTGCAAATCCACAGGCATGTTTCCAAGATCACTTACTCGCCTTTAAGAGTGTTAAAATTGCAGTGAAGCCGCATAAGGCACAAAACTTTACTGTCTCCTAAGCTTCCACGGCTACCTCATTTATTAGGCTATCTATTCCTGATCTACATCGGCACAGAAATCTTAAAAAGATTATTTTCCTTAAACTTATTTAAAGGAATAGGAATAAGGAGATATTAGAAAGTATTATAAAAAATAATAGTAACTATTAAATTATTCCTTTTATTTATAGTCTCTTGATATAGGGTAAGTATGCAGTAAAATGCAATACTAAGAAATCATTGTGAATTACTAGTAAATGAGAAGAGTAGGAAATATAATAGCAGAATTGGTTTTGCAGTAGATTAGCAAACTGTAGGGCGAGTACATACTGCATACTAGCACTCTACAGCTGACATAAAAGGCAGACGTGTTAAAGTTGCCGTGCAAATAAAACCCAACCCCCATTCTTTTTACACCAAGCTACGTCTACTTGGATAAGATGTCCTCGAGAAGACTTTATTCCATCACCGCAGCAACTACTTTGACATCATCTTAAGGGACATTTCCCAAGTATTCAGTAAGCATAAAGTGAGGATATATATCAAGAAATCTGCCTGAATGTATTTGCCAAATTGCATTCCAGGTATGTATAAGAGCGAGTTTACGTTCAGTGTACTACTTCGCAATTCGATAACGGAGGCCATCGTTGATATTTTCGCGTGCGGTTACACCTTAATACCCAATGCGGTTTTCATCTAATGCAGGGATTAGAGACGCAGTATAATGTATACATTCGTGGCCGCAGCAGCTGAGAGCCATAGGTACTGGGGACAGGGTCATGAGAAGCTCCAAGTCCCAACCAAAAGATCAAACCTAGTAACATGCAGGTTGCTGGGATATCGGGATTGCGAACACACACTGATCTCGACTGATGTAGAGCGTAGGCCGTCGGGATGCACTAGAAATGCAGTGAAGTGATGACTGCGTTTCATCAGTACTAGTTGTATGTATATCGGCCCGTTGATGCGGCAAGATATTGGGGGTGATTAAAATTGCAGTGAACTTTTTTACATACAAGCAAAAGTTGGGTGGGGATGCGGGTACAGGGGGCAGTGTCCCAATCAATCGAATCGATTTAAACGGCGCCAATTCGATCTGTAATCATCACTTATTTCGACCGATCGAGAGCTCAAGTCGTTGGGATGTGCTAAGATTGCAGTGAAGGTTGGCAATGTTTGTATGATTGGCTGAAGGTGAGTCGAGATGCAAGACGTCGGTCGGAGTGGGTTAAAATTGCAGTGAAATCATTGTCGTTGATCAACTATGCCACCTTGGGTCTCTCAGGTCTACCTGCATTAGCGAAGCGCGGCCCGCTGCAAGACAATCGCCCTTTCGCACCAGGCACAAAAAGCACCAAGTAGTCAGCAAAACGTTAAACCCGGGAATTGATACCTGCACCGCCCCCGGTGCATTTATCAATTTTTGAAGGTAACCGCACCA
>JACYFE010004381.1:0-44264 GCA_014764975.2 Fusarium sp. DS 682
AGGCATCTCGAAAGCTTGCATTCCTTGGCCATCTCCATCTGTAGGATGGGGAGTAGGCATCAAAGCATACTCAGGGAAAGCACTCAAGTCAGTGCCAGTCTCCAGCTTTCCCTCCATCAAAGGACTGCGATCGTTGGATGGCCCATCAAAGGTAGAGAACGAGTCGGAACTACCGCTGACTACAGCAGTATTGTGAGACCATGTGCTCAGAATAGCGTCCAAAGCCGAAGCATCGCATGCAGAGTGATGAACTCCCACTGCAAGCAAGAGACCTCCCTTGACAAAGTTGGCCTGGGCTGCAAGCACTGGCTGATGAGGTCCTTGTGGCATAACATCGATCGGGCCGAGCTGAGCGGTGGAAAATTCGGATAGAGGAAACGCTCTTTCTTTCAACTCCGCGTAAGAGGGAAGAACCTCAGCGAGGTCCTTGTATCTATAAGTCACAGGTCAGCAAATACTAGACAAATAGCAAACAAGACACGTACGGGAACACAAATCCATTGGGCGAATTCAGAACTTGGACCTTGCGAAATTTGGGATCCTCTCCTTCCTCTGGTCCCTGGGAAGGGTGATTGTGTTAGTCATTAGTAGTATAAGCCACTGATGTCAGTACTTACGATGATACCAGAGATCCATGGAACAGAAGCGACGGTGTGTGCTAATCCCTTCTTCAGGTTCGCATACCTGGCCATGTTAGTCTCGTCTCTTTGATATAAGTTCATGTACTAGACATACACCTGCAAATGGTCTGCATCAGAGGCCAATGGAAAGCAGAGAATCAAACGGATGCCATAGAGCCTCGACAGATTCATGTCCAATGGAGTAAGCTTCTGTGCTGCGGATTGCCGCTGGAGCCCATAATGCTCCAGACTTACAAGATAATCATCTTGATTGTCGTGAGTGCTGAGATCTTTCGACTGGGTGTTTGAGTGGAAGGACATGTTGATGAGAGGAAGAGAATTGAATGAAGAAGAGTTGTAGAGTATAAAGGGGCAGGAAGGTCCTTGAAATATATAATCTCAAGGTATAGCACTAATTCCACAAAGTTACTGCTAATACAGCTGGTATCGCTGATCTTCATTGTTGATTGGACAGCTCAAAGCATACCGTATTGGGTTAGTGTACTGCGTTCTTATATGGGCTAGTGTTAAACTTAATCCTGTGACGGGATTAGACTCAGTGCGGGAATAACTTGATAAGACCGGAAGACATAACATTTGCAAGGGATATCTGTATTTTATTGTTCATCAAAATCCATAATGCAGCTATATAAGAAGTCCGTTAGGATATTGAAGACATATATTCAGCAAAATCATAAGTCATATATGTGGCAGCTACTTTTCCTCCTATCCAACGCCCACGCGCAATGCGCTTCATACAAATGCTCCCTACTACAGCCAAGCCTGTACCAGAAGGCCAGTCATACAAAAGAACTCAGGGCGGAAAACACCCAGCATTTAGAACGTCAGTCGCTTGGTGCCTCCTTGATGATAAATTATCGTGCCTTAGCGCTCTCAATTGTGCCTCCAGGTTTTGTTGCCGAAATAACATCGTAACGCCATCGCCCATGACCCCGGTATGTCTCAACACCAGCCACTGTGTTTATAAAATGCTTCTCCAGGCCGAGAAAAGTCACGATTAGCCAGGGTATATAGGCGACCAAGTAAAAGAGGCGTGTCATAGGCTTGATCTTCTCCGAGTAGTCTCGCACAACGACATCGGTGAAACCAGCCTCCTCAAGCATGTCTTTGAACACGCCAGGATTTGATAGATCATTGGTTGGCATGGCCGCAATATCGTTGATCTTGCGCATCGAATTGGCCATTTCATCGGGGGAATTATCCACAAACTCGTGATCATACTCGTTGAGTGCCAGGTGACCACCGGGACGAAGCTTTTGGTAGAAGCCCGCGAGGACGGCTTTAGGATCTGTCGCATGCACGAACGTCTCCATGGTGTAGATTCCATCGAACGATTCATCGTCCAATGACTCAAGATGGTGGTAGTCCATCAGACGTACATTGACTTGACCATCAGGCAAGCGGGCACGAGCAACGTTTCGCTTAGCTTTGTCTACGTGATGAGCGACAACGTCAATTGCCTGCACACGGTACTTGTACTTGGTAGCCATATGTAGCGCGACATGACCGACACCGCATCCAGCATCAAGCACGTAGGCACCAGGAGGGACGTTCAACGATTCGGCAAGCTTGTCCACCATACGTCGAAGCGCGCGGCCAATTGGGAACGGCCATCGTGTATCATATTCATAGTAGCCAAAATGGCGAGAAATTATTGCTATTCATTGGAGGATTGTTGATACACAGGAGAATGGGCAGAGTTTCAGAAAGGTCAGATAGTCCTCCAACAACATCATTCTCCTACCACCTGTTTCCTATTTTATCTATTATAGTATATAACAAGATTGTCAAACTCTTTGTCAGCCCATTCCTTGACCTTCTGGTGATTTAACAAGTCGCCCCCCATGAAAATTGCTTTCTCCCTCAGTTTGTCCGCTTCAGGTACTTCAAGCATGCCTTTCTTTGCATTGCTCCAGTACCAAAGAGTTCTTGACAGTTCTGCGCTAGTTCTAGTCGATGGGGCCTCTAGAATATTATATGCTTTCTCAAATGCATCACTTGCTTCCTGAAATGCTTTACTCTCCATGTAGAGTTGACTGAGCTTATAATAAGAAATTGCTGTGAAATAATGATCTCCAAGTAGGTCTTCTCTGATTTTGAGAGCCTTGGTGTGAGTTTCAATCGCGCGTGGATCTTTCTGGAGTTGCAAGCAATTGCCAACAGCATAGAGGTTCCATGCCCCATACACACTCTGCTCCTGTCGTAGTCCATTACCTTGAAGGTCACCTTCATATAAATGTAGACGTAGCGCTTCATCGGGCATACCCTTCATCTCATAGATCCGGCCCATGTTGTGATGAACGTGAAACATTGTGTCGCGGCGTTTCCCCTCATCCTCAATCTTCATTACAATGTCCAGAGCTTTCTCACAGAGGCTGATGGCTTCATCAAAGTCACCCCTAGCCGTTAATGCTTGCGCAAGATCAGAGTAGGTAACCCCAAGAACTGGGTCGTTGGGGTCTCTGGACTTTTCGTAGTGGCTAACCACATCTTGAAATATGTTGACGGCCTCGTCACAGCGGAAGACAGAGCTTTCCATTATGATTCCACCCAGGCTTCGTTGAACGAACTGAGCCTGTTCCCAGTCCTGCAGTCCATGTATCTTGTACACTTGTTGTGCAGCAATAAATATGCTGTCTGCATCATCAAAAGAACGACGTTCAAGTAAGTATCGCCTACATTAGATACGCTATTTATAGATAGATGAAGCTTCTCCTTAATCTGGTGATTCTGTTTCATGGATACAGCGATAGCCTCAGCTTCTACCTCTAATTTGCTGTTCTTCGGCCTTGGCTTTTACTCCCCGGCAATGCCAGCGAAATTACTATTGGTTGCAACGCAGGGCCGTGCATCCACAACTGGATCTATTGAAGAGGTTTTGAACCACCACAGCTTATTGCTTTTTCAGTCAGCTCGCCACAATCCAGTAGCCACTATTGTAAAAGAGGCGCGAATGGGTCATGGCTTTGCTTACGGGAAAAGAGGAATGTAAGCTACGAGGCAAAGGGAAATAGCGGTATGAGAGTGAAGAAGATTTGAGTATTATTTTTTCTTTCTTTTCATTTTCTTCCTTATTTGCTGATTTTCTGCTGGATTCCAGGTTGTCTAGTTCGGTTAGCACCAGCCAATCATACATTTGCCGATCTTACACAAGCTTGACCTTGCTACGTTATACAGTCTGGTTGTACAATACTGCTTCTTCATGGAGAGAATCTGTGGAACAGAGGGGGATGCCGACCTTTTGCGTCTGGGCGTGAGACTCGGGTCATACCACCAATGGCTCGCTCTGATACTTGCTGGTATTGCCGACCCCCAATAAGTAGTAAGAGTCACGCAATACAAAAATCATTTTACGTATTATCTCAAACATTGAAGAATGTGAATTACAGTAGTACCACGAGCCCATTACTTTTACTACTACAAGCCCATCGATAAGTAAAACAATCTTTTACCTAGATTGACAATAGGCAATAAAATTAGAAACAGTAAAAGGACTCTAGCTATACTAATGACTCAAGCTATGGTGATAAAGAAAATAACAGAATGCTAGAAAAGACTTTTATATTCTTGGAAAGATCATCCAGGCTATTTTTGTGCAGTGTAATTTGTGCATATGTATGTTGGCTAGAGGAGAACAGGGCTGCCTTTGGGACGGCCCGGCCTTGGCTGCATCGACGCGCCCTGACCCCTGCATTTCTCCACGCTTTCGATACCATAAATAGCCAACAGTGCAATCAGAGGCCGCCAAACCATCGAGCCCTGGTTCTTGTGCATGGAGCACAGCCAGTTACAGGCATCCTGTTACCGCCCAGCCACTGTCCCCGCGCGTTGTCACCAGAATCCCCAACACAATAGTGCTGCCATGTAGTTTGACTATCTCTACATTTGTACCTCCTCTATTTGAGAATGAGAAGGACGTTCTGATTTGAGACTTATATATATTTATCTGAAATGCATATTAACCTAGGATTGCTGCTCATTGCATGCTCGGTATTTTTGGTAAACTGATGGAAGTCCCAGGCCCAGACCTTGCCAAGGCTGTGCCGTTTGAGACATGCATACATAAAGAGGCTGGCTGTCCTCCTTCGGTTATTGATACCCTAAATAGATGTGACGTGTATGTGTTGGTCGTGACCTTGCAGCGAAGATAAGTACCCCGGCAGAAGCTGTTGGTTCCGCCGTCAATTCTCAATCCAAGTTTATCTCTTTAGTCTGTATCTGTTTCTCCCAATCCATCTACCTGCTGCCTGTCGCGAACCCATGACAACGAACGATACCGAATTTGTTGGCTGGACGCCATCACCAGACGGAAGAGGAACTTACGATATAATATTTACTTGTCTAGTCACAACGTTTTTATGCTGCTGGACATCGGTTTACCCCAATATTCCCGCACCAGGAGATAGCATTTGGACTTCGCTGAGAGATAAGCTTGGACTTGCATGTCTAGGTTTACTCGGACCTGAATTTATCATTGTATTGGCTATTGGGCAAAAGTCTTCGGCACGGAGATCGGTCGCGGTATGTTATGTCTTGCCGCAGGCTCTTCATAACGACCTAGCAACTAATTTTCTATAGAAATTCAACCAAGCTGGATATACAAAATGGACCATCACGCATGGTTTCTTCGCCGACATGGGTGGATTTGTACTTACAGCTGGCGATCTCCAACAACCAATACCCCTCAATGCCGAACAGCTATTTTACCTCGTGAACAAATCATATGTCGAGTACCCTGAGATTTCTGCTGGAGAGCTCAAAGACAGGAACAAGTCGGATGGGTTAGCAAGGTGAGTGCATCAGTTTGGAACATATAGCAAGTCTTGTGACTCATATCCCTAGACTTGTAACAATTTGGCAAGGGACTTGGTTCCTAATAACCTTCATTGCGCGGGTAGTCCAAGGGCTCCATGTGACCACCATGGAGCTCACAGCAGTTTCATTTGTAGTGATTCTCTTTGGAACTGCATGGTGCTGGAAAGACAAACCATCTGATGTAGGCACAACTATTACTGTTCACAGCCCTACCAGTATGGCAGATATAATCATTCGCGTAAGTAATGAATCGCTTGAGGATATTCAGAAGCGTGGCTGACACAGATGCAGGAGGGACGTCAGCCAGACCAGCCATATTATCAAACCCCTTTGGACTTTGTCAGCAGAGATGAGATTGCGCTGAATCTAGCTTGGCAATATTACAACGAGCTCGCTCGCAAGATCCTCTTTTCTCCATTCTCACGCCGCGTCACCAATATTCCATGGGACAGAAACCCGGGCGACATATTCCTCCGAATGGACTGGGACCTGGAACTAGTGGGTGTCGCATTCATCCTTGTCTTCAGCGCAGTCTTCCTATCTGCATGGAACTTCTCGTTTCCCACTATTATAGAAAGAGACTTTTGGCGCGCTGCTAGTATCTATATGATAGTCTATGGTTGTCTTGGAGCGCTTTGGATGGAATTGCGCATGTGGATCTTTGTACCGCAGCGTCTTGCCGAGGGTCTTGAACTAAGCCTTGTCGAGCAAGAGCTAGACCTGAGGCCTCATCCTATCCGGAATTGGCATCGTAGGTTCCAGAACTGGCGAAAGTCACGAAAGAGCAAGATGCGAGGCAACAGAGATCTAGATGGGGATTGTCTGGTGCCGCAAAAACCGAAGAAGGGTGCTTTCGCCTTTCTCAACACTTTGCATAATATATCGCAGGGCAAGGATCCTTATATGGGTGTCCAGGTCGGGTTTCTGATCGTTACGTCAGTCCTGTGTGCCCTTTACTGTGTGTTTCGGTTGTACATCTTTGTGGAGGATTTTATTGGACTAAGAGCGTTACCACCAAGTGCATATGCGACGGTGCAATGGGCAGAGTTTATCCCGCATATATAGGACTTTATTAAGTTACAAAATTTTATTTCTTTCCCAAGCCTGTAAATAAAATTTCGACGTGAATAATTCTCATAGTGTCTCACCGTAAACATGCTCAATAAGTAGATTTAACGTAACGATTTTCTCAGTCAGAACTCCAACAGGCAGGTAGGAAATAGCGAGCAAAGGTGCCCAATGTACCATTAAATATGCCACAAATGCAGTTTATAACCATTCCAGTTACAATATATTGCTGGAACTTTTGTCAATAAGTATCATCATACCTCGGCCAAAGATGTTCAAGGTTCGGTGGAGCTGCATGATAGTCAATCGCCTGCCATTTTAGGTGACCGACTAAGCTAACTTGATCTACCAATAAAAACCTGCTGAATAACCACGAGCTCATCTGTATTCACAAGCAAAGATTGGAACCCAACACTGAACGTACTTGGCCTCGGAGCACATTCTCAATAAGGATGTTTTGTGAAGCTAAAGTATGCAGCCGGCTATGCGGCACAATCTTCTCAATCAAAATAAAGACACAGATAATAGGTATAAAGTCCCAGTCAACGCCATTCTTTACTTTAATTTAATCCCATTTACCGTGACAAGTCTGTGTTGAAGCATCGTGGTTGAACTAGGCTCAAGGTGGCCTATCCAAGAGCATGATTGCTACTCTACTTCTTTTTGCAGTTGGCGTTGTAGCCAAAGTCAGTTTTCCGCCCATCCCTTCTGATCTATCGACACCAGTACAGCAACGGCTTGCACTGGACGGACCTGACAGTTAGTCAAAGTATAAACATCATACTTCTTGTTACTTACGTCTTATTAGGTGTAACTATCGGCTGGAACACCTATGCCAAGCAAGATAAACCTTGTGTGAAATATGGCACCTCGAAAGACAAACTTGATCAGCAAGCATGTTCTGATATCTCGTTGACATATCCTACTTCTCGTACCTGGGCCAACGCGGTGACTCTCAATAATCTGTCTCCAGCGACAAAGTACTATTATAAAATTGTGTCTCAAAACTCAGTTATCGACCAATTCCTCAGCCCTCGGGCAGCTGGTGACAAAACACCGTTCGCCATCAACGCTATCATTGACCTTGGTGTTTACGGAGAAGATGGTTTCACTATCAACATGGATCAAACAAAGCGTGATGTTATCCCCAACGTTCAACCCTCTTTGAACCATACAACCATTGGTCGCCTTGCGACAACAGCCGACGACTACGAATTCATCATTCACCCTGGAGATCTGGCATATGCTGATGATTGGTTCCTGAAGCCAAAGAACCTGCTTCATGGCGAGGAGGCGTACCAAGCCATCCTGGAGACTTTTTACAATCAGCTGTCCCCCATTTCAGGCCGAAAGCCTTACATGGTCAGCCCAGGGAACCACGAAGCAGCATGCGAAGAGATCCCAATTCTCAACAATCTCTGTCCCGAGGGCCAAAAGAATTTCACCGACTTTATGTACAGATTCGGTCAAGTGATGCCTTTTGCATTTCCATCAACATCTTCCGACGACGCTGCGAGGGTGAGCGCCAACAAGGCCAAGCAGCTTGCAAACCCACCATTCTGGTTCTCTTTCGAATATGGCATGGCACATGTAGTCATGATTGACACTGAGACCGACTTCCCAGATGCACCCGATGCACCAGGTGGCTCCGCAAACTTGAACAGTGGACCTTTCGGTAGCCCAAATCAACAACTTCAATTTCTTGAAGCTGATCTTGCATCCGTTGATCGTACAGTAACACCTTGGGTTATTGTTGCAGGTCACCGTCCATGGTACACTACTGGCGATGAGGGCTGCAAGCCTTGCCAAAAAGCGTTTGAAGGGTTGTTCTACAAGTACGGCGTTGATTTGGCCGTCTTTGGTCATGTGCATAACTCGCAGCGATTTTACCCCATATACAATGGCACTGTCGACTCTGCGGGATTGAAAGATCCCAAAGCTCCCATGTATATCGTGGCTGGTGGTGCCGGAAACATTGAGGGACTGAGCGCCGTCGGTAAAAAGACGTCGGCAAATGCGTTTGCTTATGCGGACGATTTTAGTTACGCGACTATCCGGTTTCAGGATGCTCAAAACCTACAAGTCGACTTCTTCCGATCATCGACGGGGGAGCTTTTGGATCGGTCCAAGCTTTTCAAGTCACACAAAAAGCAGTTTGTTAGACAGAGTTAGATCAGTAACATCGATAACACATAGCATCACATAATAAAGGTCTTTTATTTGATGTCCAGAATGGTCTTCCTTCCATCTAGGCGAAAACATTAGCGATAACGGTGCATGAGGGTTCGTCTTATATGGGAATAATGACGCCGGATGAGTCAAGTACATATTCGGGCCAGGACTTAAGCTTAAAGGCAGGTAGGCTATAGTGCTGGGTGTAGATTGGTTATGGAATAAGAGAGAGCATTAAGTTGCCGATTTATCCGTTTGTTAAGCCATAAAGTTAGTTTATTACTTATAACGCCACAGTTCTCGCTATAAAAGGTTAGCTGTGTTTAAAAGCACGATATTTACTCACTATTTTAACTAGTAGGGTACCAAATTAATCTATTTAGGAGTAGCGCTTCTTGCCACAAGTAATTCTAAAAGGGCAGTTAGCCTAATAAATACTAATCAGCCTTAGAAACTTATCATCTGAGCATGGCCCAAAAACGCCAAGGCTTAGTAGCCTATTAGAAATCAGGAATAGCGCAATGGCATAACTTCAGCTGAAGCAAGGCAGACCACTATAAAAGGACTAGGGTTAACCAAAATTCTGTATTCTTTGTTACATAGCTTCAAAGATGTACCCCGCCAATATACAAGCCAGACAGCGCCAGTTATGGCTGGCCACACTCGACTGGTCCAGTACTATCAGCAGCTTCCTTCTACTCGGTACTGGCATTCTTATGATAATGAATGGGCATTGCTCCCAGGCTCACGGACTCAGTGCCAACGCACCCGTGTGTGTTGGCTCCCAGTTGTCTGTGCAGAGCTGGCTCACCATCACTGGCATTCAATTCTCACTTTTCAGTACCATTTTACTGCCCCGTCTCTCATCAATGACCGTGTCCAAATGTTTTACCCAAGCAGTCGAAACCACAGGAATGCGGTTCGACCGCCTGCTTAACTCTCTCTCAACGGCCCCTTTCTCTGCTCAACTTCGAGGATCTAAGAAGGTTATCCTACTCCGGTGCCTCACCTTGATGCTCGCAGCGCTCATGAGCATCCTCTATAAGTTCTCCTTTGTGACAGTCGATGCAAAAGGGGTGCTGGTGATCCCAAACGGTCCGGTCTATTACGACCCCAACTCTGACGGTTACCGCGATGGCGACAACAGCTACACACCAATCGGCGAGTCTGACATTCCCCGAGAGTATAACTATGCTCTGGGGTATGGGGTCCCGAATAACATACTCTCCGCAAACCTCATTGACTTCCTAACTGTTAACAATGGATCCGTAATCGCCGCAAGCGATCCAGGAAAGGCCTTCGAGCGTTCAACCGTTACCGATCTCATCATAGGGCCAAAGGTAAACGCGACGCGGCTTACAAAGATTCTTAACGGGACTGTGGAATCATGTAACCCCTTGCTATACCTTCGTAGCTCGTTCTACGTCCTACGCTCAATAGGCGGCGATTTTGACGCTATCAAATGGCCTCTTGTCAAGTCAACACCATACAACAACGGGGTGCGAATCGACTTTACACCCTGGAACTCAACTACCTTCAATGGAGGCATTATGGACATCACTTCTTTGGCCAACGGATCACTACAGGCTTGGGCCGTACAGCACTCATTTCCTTCTCAGCAAGAGGGCATATACGACTATAGTATCACTGTTAACATGCGACATTGCTACGGGTATATCAACTGGACAAACTCGGCTGCGTTTGGCCATTTCGAGATGGAGGAACCAACCGACATACAATGTCGGACTTTTCCTTTCGACGTATCCGTCTGGAAACAGACTTTGTGGGCCTTCAACGCAAAAGCGTTCATCCACGCAGCCTGTGCTGCAAAGATTGACATCGATGACTCTTTCTGGATGACTGCGCTGCCCCTAATCCCGATTATAAGCGATCACTCATCTGTCCTCAGTGACTTTGCACCACCGGGGGAGAGGAACCCGCGGTGTAGCAACATGGCTCCGGACTCATTTGCGGTTTCCCAGGGTATGATACAGGCATCGCGGACGGGGATGACGGCTTTGGGAATAGCTCTCCAGGGGCTGGCAATTATAGCGGCAATCGCGGGGATATGCTTGATTATCTGGCCAAGGCCGCCACTGCTTACAGAATGGCCTGCGCAGTGGCTTGCTCTGGCAGAGGGACTGGATAAAGCTTTAGTGAAGGAGGCAGTCAAAGGAGGTGCGACAGAAGTCGTTGTCGAGTCTGAGATGGTCGCGTTTCTATCGACAGAGGAGAGCAATGAGTTACATCTAACTTGCGTCAGGTCATAGATCTTGTTTTTATTTTAACCAATTGAGATTTCAATTACCCGTAAATCAAGTTAGTAATTGGCCAATTCGATTGTTGGTGGCTTATATTATTAGACGCACCTAAGTGGTGTATGCAGACTCCCAGATTACTTCAATTCCTGTTCCTATAGTTGGAAACCCAAAGGAAGGGCGACGAGTGCGGAGACGTCTTGGAGACAGAGGCGTACAGATTAGCCGTAGGATTCCGTAAATTTTATCCCAATAGATTTTGAGCTTAAAGTTAGCCTAGCTCCAGCAAAGGACCTTATTGATAATCGATCTTGTTGTGAGCCAAGGCTAGGTTATTATCCTGGCTTTAGATGCATAATCACTGACACTGAATTACAGGCACGTCAAGCGATATGTCTTGATAGTTATCAGCCTTTATATAAATGTATAATTTTCCTCTCTAGGGTAATTAAATATCAGCAGTTATTAAAGAGTGCTGTAAGATAACGGTTAAAATTCGGCATACTGAATATCCCTCTATCTAAGTCAGTTGAACTTTAATCTCTCATCTTTTGTTTCGGCACAGCTAAAGCTTCACGTAAACATCGTCAGAAGATCTTGTATACGCCACTCCTAACTCTCGGGAGACACGTTTTCCTTGGAAATGCCTCAGCAACGCCGAAGGGTAATATCTTGCCAGACGTGTCGTCGTCTCAAGACACGATGCGAGGTACCCAGTGGCTCAGCCATCTGTAGTCGTTGCAAAGCCTTGAGGTCAGTGTTCCGTAATGACTCGCAGAGTGATATAGTTTCATCGAAAATATGTTGATGTTCAGTGCAGGTTATCTTGCGAACTTCCCTATGACGCACATCGCGTTACCCAGACCTCAACAAGGTTTGAGGGTCCCGAGTCCGCTAGCCCACCTAGGCTTTCTCATGCATGCAATTGTGAAGAGAGGTATGCAGCTCGAGAGTCTGCGTCATACAATCTGAATTAAAAACTCGTTATTCAGACTTGCTGCCCTCGAGTCTGAACTGGCAGATTTGCGCTGCGCTGTCCGCGAGCTAAGCCAAACGACTACTTCTCGCGCACCAAGGCCTGTATCAAGTAATCAAAATGCCACAGTCTCAACCCCGGAAGTGACTAATGACTCTCATGAAAGAGCTGTCGATCAAATAGCCGCAGCCTCGGTCAATCCACCAGTTGCCCCAGTTCGTGTCATTCGAAAGATGTATACCTGGATCAACGGCAACCCCGAGGATCCGCAGGACAGCGTCGAGCTACCTGAACCAATAAGGGCTAAATTAGCCTCAAATGGCCTAGGCTCTCGTCTTATTGAAACGTGAGATAATACTTGCACCTACCATGATATCATCTTTGAGAGGACCTCCGATTTCATGAGTTTGCAACCTTGTGCTTTGCTAATGCGT
Organism: Fusarium sp. DS 682; assembly: GCA_014764975.2. Lineage (NCBI taxonomy): Eukaryota > Fungi > Ascomycota > Sordariomycetes > Hypocreales > Nectriaceae > Fusarium > Fusarium sp. DS 682. The sequence continues at coordinate 12,365 of JACYFE010004381.1, forward strand.
GCGTACATATCGCCAGATCTAGGAAGAACATCCCTCGCTTACACTTCATACAAGGAACCATTGACAAAGCCTTGGGTGGAGAGTATAACCTCCTATCTGTGACCTGTTTGCTTGCGGGGATGCAAACCAACACTTCCATCAGCAGCACAGAGCTTCACACGTCGCTCTACGCAGTCCTGAAATCTGGGCTGGCAAAGCTTGCACTCGAGTCTCCTCTGAGCTTGCCGTCTCTCTACGCAATGCTTTTGTCATGTGTTCTAAACTTAAATCTTGGCTACTCTGATAGCTTTATCGATACATGGCTGTTGAGTGGCTCGCTCATCCTTCACCTCATGCTGTCGTTGGATTTTCCCATCTTGCAGCAAGCGCCCGCATCATTACGGTACACCGGAGACGACAAAAATCGTATACTGACGTGGAATTCCGCATGTCTTCAACATCTCAAGTACGTCATCTAGGGTCGCGAGTCTGATGTCAAATCTTTACCTCGACAGAAAGTGACTGACTAATGTGACAGGTTTACTATTGGTGTAGGGAAGCTATCGGCCGTGCGGATGGACCTGGCTGCACATTACATCGATGTAGTCAAGCAGGCAGATGGTTTTAATGAGTCAGATAAAGAAGTTGTCGCCGAACTCGAGCTTTTTATATTGCTGTATCGAGGTATCGTCGAACAACATGTTTCAGCAAAGCAACTTAAAAGCAATCTCTCACAATGGCACGCTACCAACGCAAACTGTGAGTTAACATTACGACTACTCGAGCTGCATCTAATCGATTGCAGTGTTTCACTTAGATGAGAGCCTGGGGTTAAACTTTGCCCTTTCAACATTCAGCTTACTTGCTAACCGTTGGGAACTGTCCCAACTACGGCAAGAAGACATCGAAAGAGCCCCCGAGAGCGCGGTGTACGATCAGCACATTGAGCCCATACTGGCACAAAGTCACCAAATTATACGATTCATAGGAGATCTGACTAGGCAGAAGAGTGTCATTCACACCTTTGACTTTCTTATGGGCGCTTATGCACATGTCACGCTGGTTGAGTTCTCGGACCATCTAGAGGATATTGAGAAGACGTTCCGTCTAATGGAGGAGGTTCAGAACCTTCGAAAGGATGTTTATGTGTTTGAACCAGTCTCTAGCTGGGCTATGAACATGATGAGGAAACGCGTTTTCGACACAGTACGACCAGAGATGGACGCGCAGGCAGAGACCTGGCCTGGGCGAGATGTCTGGTGGCCGCCCTTTGAAGCATTGAGTTCGAGGATGGAGCCTACATCAAGCTTAGTACATGAGCGGGGCCAAGAGTGAGGTTCTAGCAGGAGCATATCACGATCTAGTGACAGCATGATACCGGTTGGGATGATGATCGGATGTATCATTCGTGACTTGAAGTGCATATTCATAGACATTTCGTTCTTATTAAGGCTAAGATAAGGGTGGCCAACATGCTATGGCTTAGTACTTCTCCGTGGCAGACTTTGGAGTGTTGCCTTTCTCCTGATCACCAGAGGCTGCATCAAACGAGTCAATCACAACGTTGACAAAGGTCTCATCATGAGCTTCCACAAAATCCTTAGGTTCCTGCCATCCTGAGAGCTTTGGCATAGTCTTAGCCGGGAAGAGCGTGTTTATCAGCCAAAAGCCCCCAAACGCCAAGAAGAGTCCGACGGGATAAGCAACATAGTAGAATCGCTGGATTCCCAATGGTGCGTGGACACCCATCTGGAAGAGGAATCCATAGAAGTTGGGTGCAATGGCTATCAGATAGACCGCAAACGCTCTCAGATTAAAGCCGTGGAAGAAGTGGTAGGTAGAGTCCTTGTGCCCAGAATAAAGCATGGGGATGTCGAAAAGGCCGCGTCTAAGGAGATAGTAATCACAGATCAGGATACCCGTGATGGCGCTGAGGAAGATCTGGTACGAGCTCAGGAAGTTGATGAAGACGGCTGCAGATGACAACAGGTACCACGGGCAAATTGCATACGAAACAACTAGACGAATTATTAATTAGTGACAAGCCCCATGCCACCTTTTGGCAGACATCAAGAGGAATTAGTGTTTCATACCTGCGCAGATAAAGAAGCCACGCTTCACTGTTATGTACTTGGGCATGAGAGCTGCGATATCGTTTCCGGCGCTATAAGGACGAGTAAGTCAGCAATGAATTGCAAAGTTAATAGACTGAGAAAGGCCAGGCTAAGCTCACGGAATGGAGTTCTCGAAAATAGCCGAGAATACAGTCGAGTAAACATAAGCGAACGAGATCAATGCACATCCCGCACGATTTGCCGATGTATGGCGATCACCCTCCATGAGCATGTCCAGGGTTGTGAGCGGGTTCCAGATGACCTTGAAAAACATAGAGTTAGCTACACAATTCTATCACCAGTAACATTCGTAAGTCAAAACATAGAGGATGACTGACCTCGCCAAAAATACTTTTGCTGGCAGCCGCAATCAAGTTGCCAAACACGCCGACCAAGAAGTTGGACATCGGAAAGCTGAATACCTGTCCCGCAATGACATCGTTGGGCTTAGAGGCATACCGTTGAAGATCGGATGCATTGGAAATAAAGGTGCCGCAACTGGCAAGTCCTAAGAAGAAGAACTTGAGGATCAACCAGGACTTATCCGAACCTTTGACGGTCGACGGCTCAGTCAATGTCTTGCGAACACTTCCAGATAGCGACAACGTCCAAGCCACGAAGGCGATGGTGGCGCCGAAGTAGACAGCAACCTTGATGTGAACGAGCTTCTTCATGCGTGGTACAGGTACGAACAGAAAGGCGCAATTGATAAGCCTGCCAGAGCACGGTCACGTTAGCAACATGTTCTCACGTAGGTTTGGTTTCGCTTTCGCGCACAGGAGTACGTACCAGTATAGGAAGAAGCAGAGCATTTGAGCCGAGTTGAGGGCAGACTTGGAGCCCATGATGTCGGGAATGTTGGCGATAGACGGAAAGATGGCATGAAGAAAGACGCTATAATTGAGCGAGATGGTTAGCGAGATTCCAAGATATGTTAGTTTGTCTGTCAAAGCTTTGTTATTTCGGCGGGCTTTGCTCTTCGCCCAAGTGTAGTGTAGTGGAATTTAGCTTACTATAGACACTGGGCTCCCTGTACGGCATTCACACCGTTCCAGACAATGGACATGATGGCACGATTGAAAGTCGGCCACAACGCGCCCCATGTGCCGAAGCTTGCCCGACATGCGACAGGGAAGGGAATACGGTACAATGCACCGGCACGACCATTCAGCGCCATGAGACAACCAGCGAGTAACTGACCACCGAGTGAGCAGGCCAGAGCCTCCCACATACTAAGGCCAGCAGACTGGCCGGTAGAAGCCGCATACAGATTGCTCACATTTGCCGTGGCCGCGAACCAAAATGCCGAGTATGTAATAGAAGTCCAAGTCCGGTCCTTGACTGGGGTTGGGCGGATGGAGTCATTGTCGAGAAAGTTGGCTGGTTCGGTAGTCCCATCTGCACAATGTTTCTTGACAAGGAGACGGTCGTGGGCCTTGGAGAGGAGATCGGCCATGGTTTGTCCTATGTTACGTTATGGCAACGTTGGCTCGGCTCCGTGAGGGATGCAGATGCAGATGGAGATGGAGATGGTTGTCTGCAAGTACTGGACCAGGATTGATGTTTATAGATGCAGCATGTCAAGTCTGGACCAACCACAAAGATGGACTCCCTGGTTCCCCAGATTCTAGACTTGATAAGGTCAGATCCATAAGACTCCATCTTCATTGGCATTGATGCCATGTCCGACGGTCGCCGGTCAGGGTTGTTACACTAGTGACGCTGTTATCTATCCCCGCAATTGGTAGCAAACTTCTGGCAGATTGCCAGTTGCACTAAGAACTCTGCTTGCAGGGCAGTATCCCAGTACAGCCAGTGCAAGGGCTAGTTTTGGTGGGTCTCAAGTTTGAACCTCCAGCGATAGGGGAACTCCGCAGATAAGGAACGTAACCTCGTCGGCAATCATGGGTCTCCTCCCCGACGGTCTCCGTCCTGCGCCTAACCTAGAGGCGTCATTTCATTTCATTTGCTTGTCAATCCAAGTTTGCGCAACTCAAACGACTTGAAAGCATCAGAGTGCTCGTCTGTTATTTTATATGACATCGCCACTTCCAAAGTAGATATTTATGGTGGCGTTTTAGACATCAACAACCAGACAAAGCAACCATCCCGGCAACCAATTCTCCCTTACTATCTGACATCAGGCTTTCCCCACTTTGAACCATTATCATCAGGCTATCAGCAGCATCCTCAACATCACAACACCTAGATTTCGTCGTGTTTCTGGCAATAGAAATTAACCATCATGGCTACGACCACAGTTGAGACCATAGCCCCAGTTGCGGCGTTCACAACGGTGCAGCTCATGACACCAGATGGACCTGTCTACCGCCGAGTGCGCTGTGGTGAGCCACGTACTCCAACCCTGGATGAAATGCCCATCATCGACCTCAGCTCCCTCGACGGAGATGCGACTGCGCGCAAGGCACTCGCCACCAAGATCAAAGCGGCGGCAGAGAATACTGGGTTCTTCTACGTCTGCAACCACGGCATTCCCCAAGACTTGATTGAGGCAGCTCTAGAACAGGTCAAAGCCTTCTTCAACCAGAAACAGGAAGACAAGGATCGCGTCGCGTTTGACAAGGCGGGCAAGTTCTGTGGCTATCACGGAGTTGGAAGCACCCAAATCAACAATCAGGAAACCAGAGGTAGGAAAACCGATGATGATTGATATCTAGAATACATACTTACTACATCTTATAGACAAAAAAGAAACTTTCTCCATGCGATATGACACTCGCATCGACACAGCTAATGATTGTATTGATGATATCAATTCCAACTTTGATTCCACAGACTATGTCTGGGATGGAACAAGCCATCTTACAAACTTCCGCCCTGTTCTCACCGAGTTCTATCAAAAGCGGCTGATGCTAGCACGTAAGCTCATCCGCTTGTTCGCCCTTGCTCTCGAGTTATCAGAGGACTACTTTGACTCCATCATCACCACTCCCGGCGCCGATGCAGTGCACATTCACTACCCTGGTACTGATGTTAGCGACACCGGCAACACCGAAGATGTCGACGTTGGGATTGGCTCACATACGGATATCCAATGCGTGACTCTGCTCTGGCAGGACATGTCTGGCGGTCTGCAGGTTCTGTCGGCAGATGACGAGTGGCTCGACGCACGACCGATCGAGGGGACCTTGGTCATCAACATAGGTGACTTTTTACAGAGGCTCTCAAACAACCGGTTCAAGTCGACTGTGCATCGTGTTTACAACCGGCAAAAGGCATCACGCTACGCCATGCCGTTCTTCCTAGGGTTCAACCCGGATGCGGTCTGCGAGGTTCTGCCGACATGTATTGACGAGGAGCATCCTCCTCTCTATGAGCCGATTTCATGCGGCAAGGTAACTTTCATCTTCTGACAACGCTCAAAGCTTGAACTGACTGTTACAGTGGCGCGATTCTCGTCTGAAGTTGGCAGAAAGCGGAAAGGTGGCATGATGCACAGGAGGAGGCAAGAGATATATCTAATCTGTATATCAATCAAAGGGAAAGAATGCCTAAATTGTATCCCAAAGAAGTGGAAGAACATTCGTTCCCAGCGACAGTTGACGGAATATGATTAGCCGCGAAGAACTTGTTCAAGTACAGTCCAATACTTCTCAGATATGTACACTGAGTACAAGCCTGCCTAAGAATCAAGTAAACTGCAATGCCTTAGTACCAGTCTATAAGTACAGCGCTACACTTTAGGAACAGTTACAAAAAAAACTTTTTACAGTCTTAGTCAGTAAAGACGCTGAAATAGTAGCAGGCCTCATGCAAGAAAGTTACCACACAAACTGTCATCCCTATATAGCCATTGGAGGAAAGGATACTGACACCAGACTGTGCTTGTGCTGAGATTGCCATTGGCAAGAGAGTGGGAAGCTCGTGGACAGCATCTTCGGGTGATGCTAAATTCCTATCGCTTCTGGACAAGGATGCGTCAAGCATTATCCCACGACGTGGAATCGTGGATGTTCATTCGTTCAATAAGCGATGGCGAAGGCAGATTCAATTACTAGCAAATGGCAGCCCGATCAGGCTAGAAGGGGACATTGAGCAAGTATTGGAGGACAGCAGAGTCTTACTACAGGTAAGTTTGAGATTTGTAGAAACTTCAACAGCCATTGGCGATGATATCAAGGATTTGCCGTCATTTCCATCGTCATGACATCCATTGTTGCGGCGCTTCAGCAATTCGACAAGAAGCAGCTCGTACACAATATATTACTCATTGCACTGATGCCACTTTTGAATTACATGAGAGTGGCGAAACCATCCTCCGATCCCAGTATAACACTTCTGAAGGCCTGGAAGTCAACAACATGTTTGCGCAGTCTCGCCAATGTCACCAATCAGCATAGGCAGCATATGACTAGGTCAGATCAGATTTTGAGCGGCCTAATGCCTGCACCTGAGTCTAGGTGAAGAGTTCTTGATCTGGCTGCTGGGTTCTCAAACCCCCTCTTTTTGAGACTGCCTCGTCCGACGTTGCTGGTATTGCTGCTTGTCTTGTTTATTTTGGCATGGACGTCTTACGTGTCAAGACTGCTAGCCTGTTTGAATCAGATCCAGACATTTGTGTCTATTACTCAACGTCATCATTCTTTCGCCGGCCGGGTTATAGAAGACATGAGGAGCTGATGGACAGGGAAGCCTCAGTCATCGTTTCACTTGAACATCCATAGGAAGCTGTGAGTGTCTTCCCCATCAGCGCGGAGATGAAGCAGAGGTGCAGGTATGTATGACAACATTGATAACAAGCTGCAAAAGCTGTTCAGCTTGGGGTTCAAGGGGCCGACATCATGGAACAGACGAACTTGCCTCCTTAGGGACAATCTGGGACTCGGGACCCTTTCTCATTTGGTCTGTATCCTCAAGCCCGAAGAAACAACATTATTTGTGGCTTGGTCAATCGGAGCTCTGAAGGTAAGCGAAGTTCGGAAGACAGTTACAGCATGGCACTCAACTTTAGTCTTCATATGGTATGCCAAACGAAGCGGTCTGGTTTAACAACATTGCTAATCCAGAATCTTGAGTGACTGGGATCTCTGATATAGAAATGACAGACCAAAATAATATTAATTATCTTTATGTCGTAGGTTCCTGGAGCTCTCGATCTGACAATTTCTTGCGATACTTCCGGTCATACTCTCTCCGTACCCTTCCACCAGACAGTCAACCCCACATGGAAGGGTTTGGCAGGTCAAGAATCTTCCCTCTTCTATCAATACTATTTCTTAGTGGCCATGCAACTGATTTAGAACTCAGCAAAGCTGAGTCCAAGTTCACAAGCATCAAGTGTTTGGGTATTATCCCAAACGATCTCTATTCCTCAACAGCCTCCTTGGCAGATGCTCTCCCCACGCCAAATCGGTGGCTTTACATCAGATGTTAATACCGGAGGAGTACCTAGAGACTCCCATGGGTTAGTCAAGTCAGGGCTTCCAACAGGTGTGGAGTATTACGACTGTCTGAATGCCAGAGACTCGCCTCCAGCAGTTTTAAACAGCATTCAAGAACAATCCCCCGAGCAGGACTTTACTTTCAACATAGAAGCAGACCGAGTTAGAGATCAAGACACCACGCTTATGTCTCAGATACAGAGGGCGGCGAGTGATGTCACTGTCCCCTATTCCTTCAGACTATCTCTTCTGTCTAGCTTTTACACCGCCAGGTACCGGCGACTGTCACATACCAGTGGTGCCAAGAAGTCAACTTAGCCAGGGATTACAGGCCGACTTGTCCCTCTTCATACAAGACAACATGTCGCTACCATTTTCTTCCAAATTCACTACACCCATGATATTCCAGGCCCTAGACAGACCAGGTATGCGATATGCGGCTGCTTCTGCATATGGAGATCGGCAAGGTTAGCTCTTAACGCCACTATTCAGTACTATATAAAACTACCTCTAGATTAAAAGGATAATTTTCTCCAATCCTTGTAAATAATCATCTAAAGAACCTGAAAGTGTCTGTTCAACCCAAAAAGTTCCGATTCGTTGATATGCATCATTGCCATCCACCAATGCACTCTTTACAATAATACCATCCCACCCTGACCAAGAAGGTTTTCTATAGGTTCTAAAGCGTATTACTATCAGGGATGTATCCTGAAGCTGATGAGAGATAGGTGTCGAACTATCTAGGTAAACCCAGCAAGTCTCTCCATACCATAAAAGGCTATCTTTAGTAAACCGTAAAGAATTTGCCTTGCTTGGGGTTGCTTTTAATGTGATTATAGGTGCTCTGATACGCAATATTCGTTCTGATTCCTTGAAGTTTGTAAGTTTATCGATAAGTGAAAATTGACTGAGACACTCCATTAAAGGAGTCTCCGATTCAACGTAATCAGTCTGATCGAAGTAAACTGGTCCAAGGGCTGAAGCCCAGGACCAGGTTGGGAACTCAGAAGGGCTTGTTGATGCATCTCTTCTTTCTCCTTGCTGCCAAAGTAGGATGTTGATGCAACCGGGCTTGAAAAGGCCGGCGAAGTAGCCCTCGTTATGGCGCTTCGACAGATAGCTGGCAATCCCGTGAATGGCGGCAAGACGGTCCTCAGCTACTGTTAGATTCATAGTAGTAAAAATTTCCACCAGGTCTATCCAGCCATAATTCAAAGCCTCCTCCTTTGGTGAGTCCAGGATCTGGCATATCTGAGACGGTCTCTCTGGAGTGGGCCTCAAAGGGCCGAAAATACAACTGTTAGTATAACAGATTTCTCCATACCATTGCTCAAGCTTTTCAGGGTCTTCTCCATGGAAACCTTGCTGGCCTTCCCAGAAAAACCCTTTCTGACATTGCCATACCAAGCCATTCCTAGTCCAGTGTAGGATTCGTGGAGATAGAATCCATTCTTGTAGACACCAACCGCGTTCGAGTAAAGGGTTTGCCAAAGGCCTTCTTGATGCCTGCGGTGATTGCAACACGACGTTGGTGGATGGGTTATACCATTCCGCAAAATGATACTTAGCCATACGTCTCTCGACAAGGATTCCTTCCGAACTGTCTTTGGCGTTGGATGCTGCAATGCAACAGTAGGCATTCAAATAGTACGTAGCCATTTGTCGCGATTCTCGTTCCCAGTCTTCGAGGTTTCCATCTTTTCCAGATTGTATGATACATATAGCATCCACCCAAAGATACTGGATCTGCATCAACCGTGTGATCTTGATTGCATCTTGAATTGTTCTTGGAAGGTCGCTGATTATAACTTCCTTCCTTCTTGCTTCGATATTTGAGTGCGTTGTGCAAGCAGAATCATTACTTTTTCCCCAGCAATAGCTTAAGATGAGATATAGTGGCTTTTTATCGCCCTTTCGTAACTCAGCTGAGGTATCTATAAGTCGAACTGTATGTTGACCGTTTGTGCCAACGTCTATTAATCGAGTTGGTATACGCGATGGCATGACTTGACGTGATGAAAGAGACTTGCATTTCTCATGGGTTCCAGACTCGGTGCAGGCTTTCAACCAGGGGGTGATATTGTCGTTAAGAAGATCCTGCAAATCATCGGCTAGTGTTGCGGGTGAGATCCCTATAAAATTGTCAATATCCATATTCACGATAGTAATCCGCCCTGGGACTGTGATACCTCTGATGGGCGGTATCTTTCGAAATGGTTTTAGAGCACTATCATTCTCCATACCCCATGTGTAACCCCAGTCTTCACTTAAGTTGAACCTGAGGGCCCGATTGCCATCATCATATTCAAGGGACCAGTTCATAACATCATCAGGCTTCAGAATCTTCCCATTATACGCAAGGAGCATCCAGAAGGTTTGACATAGTCGACAGCCGTTTTCGGAAGATTCTTCAAGTTGAGCAAAGGTTCTGTGATGCTCGAAGGGCCAATATTGAAGGCCCTTTGGATCCCATTCTGCTGGGTTCCAGGGTATATTACGGCACTTTTCGCAGAAGGATGCGCTAAAGGACTTATTCTCAGCTTGATTGAGTAAGGTAGGTAGCGTGGCGGACATATTGCAAAGTAATGAACAGTAATTATCTGCCTAACAGTAGTAATAGTGTTAATTATTAGGGGCAGGATAAGAGGTCAATAAGAGAACAGCTAATCTTTTAGTATTAATTTAGTTGGGCATTTGCTGCCTGACGCTAAGCAAGACATTTGTCTGTCTGTTGTGACCCAAGGAGTAAAAGCGCTTATGTCACGTGTACCCTACATATTTCCATCTACTTATGTTCTGGCTTATACTTCCTACTCTACTATAAGCACATAGATTGAATTAAAGAACTAATTAAAGTTTTTAAGTCTTTTAGTAAAGGTAAAATAAAATATAGATTAATATATAGATAGGGTTTTATAGCCAGGACCTCTAAGAACTATGTTTTAATTACACCCCTCGTTCAGTCCCATATAACAGCCATCGGGCCGGTTTTTGTTGTCAGATCTAGCTTTCCGAGACTGTAGTTTCCTGCAACACGATCTAGAAAGCCTGTCTTGAGGTCTCTTTTCAAGATAAACAGGTCGTTGGTGACTTGGTTTGCGACCGCAACGAATTGATTGTGAGAATCAGATGATAGAGAGAAATGCCTAGGTATTTTGCCGTAGGTGCTGTTGAGGCCCAAGAATTGCAGTGGTTTATTGGCGTCGGTATCCAGAGAGTATATGGCAATCGTATCCACCTTGTCAATTGACTCGGTGTTGCGGTTGGATACATATAAGAAGCGCCTGTCATGCGACAGAGCAAGCTCGGAAGCCAAGTTGACATTCGTAGGCTTTGTACGCTTGCTTGAACCGTTGAGAGTAGATGCCCTTTGCAGATGCGTTATGCGCAAGGTTTCGTTAAGGTCTGCAGGGTGCTTGCCATCATGACCGACGCTGCCATGTTCAAACGAGAACACATTGATGGTGTTATCCAACTCCGAAACCAAGAACATCAGAGTTTTCTCTTTGCTGACTTTGGAAAAGAGAACGTGGCGCGGGCCGGTTCCAGGTAACAATGTCATGGTCCTAATCTGCTCAACACACTTCGTGCCTTGCACCTGATATATATAAACACGATCCGCGCCCCGGTCAGGAACAGCCATGATATTGCTGGAAGGACTGAAGACGGCCGCATGTGGGTTGGAAATCTCCTGTGAATCTCCAGCCCCAGGGCCAGGTTGTGTGAGGTTGTAATGAAACACGTGAGCAACATGACCAAAGTGGCCAGCAGACGTCAGTGAAAATACGGAGACTGCGGAGCCGTCACTGAGGTAAGGACATGTCAGAAATGTAAATCTTTGATGTAAATGTAATGGCTCGTGGCTTACATATTGGCTGAAGATAGCGTTTTACCATCAACTGAGATGTCGAGGTAGACTCCGCCATCGCCGTGAGATGCTACTGCGTCAGATAGCTCAAGACGGCCATTCGGTAGCTTCTTGAATGCGAAGATTCCGCCACTAGTAGATGACTTGTCAGGGAAATGTGTTCTCGAGATCGAGTACAGATATTTGCCCCTGTTGTGTAACCATCCTGGCTGATACCCGGCTCTAGTAGTACTAAGTAGTTGAATACTTCTATCCCCAGGTGCGGTGGGATTAAAACTTAATGTTAGTATGCCGCGTTCTTGATGCGCGACGCGAAGAGTATGAATACCCGCGCTTGCCAATGCGAGATATGTAAAGAGCGTTATGATAGAGACTGTGAGTGGAAACATGATGTTTGAGTATTTGGAATGATTATTTTCCAGGCAGTATGTTGACTTTGATTGTGATGGGTGGAGATAATAAGTGAAGAAAATGAGTGAAGAACGATGCCTTTTTAAGTCTCTGTAACACCTTTAATTGTTTGCTAATATTTGCTTATTGTCGCTAAGTACAGCATATTTAATACTGTTCTGGCGGATTATTGAGCCTTCCCCATACTAGTCGCTAAGCGGTAGGTCCGACCGATACGCAGTTGTACGACGCATATAATACAGGCTTGTGTTTTTGAGCTCCCTAGTAATAATCCTGCGGACTTTGTGTTAATGCCGACGGATATACAGAAGGTCAGCAGGTTTTGAGCCAATTAATTTACTCTATTGTTGGACATCCTGCGGATACGGACTTGTGGTGTTCCTTGTCCGCACCACTTTGACTCCAGTAATGCTGGGCGGTATGCTCAAGTAAGCTTGATGCTTATTAGCGTCTGCAGAAGCTGCGCTTACTTAAATAAAGGTGGAACAGTCAGCTGGGATGTGTATGTGTATTTACCAACTCTTAGAATAGCCTAATGTGATTTCACTATTACAGCTTGACAATACACTTATAACCTTTGGGTGCAACCAAGAACCGATTCTTGATCTCCATTAACTCATCCACCATGTAGTTAGACTTGAAATTGAGATGACCTTCTCGAGCTGGGTCAATAGTTCAAGGGACTGCGAGCCATAAGAATATACTTTAGGTAGCTAACACCGGGAATTGGAATACTATATATTTTTTCCCCACGATATAATTTTCTACCTAAAGCTTCTACAATAACCACTGGATCTTATATTGCAACGAAGCCCTAGGGCTTGGCTGCAAGAAGGGACCAAGAAAGAGATGTAAAGGCCTCGAGCTAGGTCGCACTATCAGCTTCGGGGATATATTGGCTGCTGGGGAAATGTCAGAGTATTATGGCGCCAATAGCTAGAGGCTGAGTTCTTAAAACAGAAGTAGAACTTGCGTTATGACACTCTTAGATGTCGCAATAGATAGTAGACTGCCATTTCTCCACCTTTTCGGATCTAAATTTCTGTTGTTGGCCGAATAGTAGTTGTATCCCAAGTGGGGGAGAGATGTCGCCATCGATAACGTTTTCTCTATACCCCATAAGAAGTTCCTTGACTCGCTTGGCATACATTCTGCGGTTTTAAGGAAGAACCAAACTTGCCAGGATATATTTAACAGTGTCGATTATCTTGTTGATCACTTCTTTGCCTTTATGGTGTCCAAATCAGTATCTGCGGACCGAAGACATGTGCCGCATATGTAGCATTCCCCGTCAGTAATTCTTGGCGAACAAGCTCGCCATACTTGCAGATCAATGCGAGATCCCGAAAGATGCTTGTTACAGAGTGACAATATAAGACTCCTTGCTTGAAATTCATGACCGTCTCTTCAGTCACAGTTGCTGATCGACATATTACCTGACATCGCTGTCTACTGAGTTGCGCCATTGAGCCGAAATGGGGGTGATCACAACGATTAAGAAAAGCAAAGTGGGGGAAGTGGTGATATCCGTATTCGACTGGTACCGTGCGTTGGTCAGCTTTGGCTCGCTTCGATCCGTGCTAATAATTGCACAGCGTCTCAGTATCCAAAAGAAGAGAGAAAACTACTCCGAAAGCTCGACCTTGCGATCCTAATCTTCGGATCTTTGAGCTGTAAGTCTCACGGGATGCTTCTGGGATTTGAGGATGTACTAACTTCAGACAGTCTTCTGTCGCGTTAGCCCCCCTTGTTACCTGGTAATTAGTCAATCTATGAGGTCTATTCCTGACTCGTTTCTTTAGTTTCTCGGGCAGCAAAACATAACCAACGCATATGTCTCTGGTATGAGAGAGGATCTCAACGCCTTTGGCAATGAGTTGAACTACTATGTTGTGGCCTGTAGGTCGTATTCACGCTTTCCAAAGAGGCATAGCTGACCTTGTAACGTCTCATATAGATAACACGGCGTACGTCTTGGGTCAGATCCCACTCATGACGCTACAAACAAAAGGAAAACTGCAAGTCATAGAGCCAATTGCTTTGATATCCATCAAACTGTTCACGCTGACCATAACAGGGCACCTTTCCTGCTTCCTTCACTTCAGATACTTTGGGCCGTAATCGCCTTTTGTCAGTCCGAGATCAAGCATAGCTGGCAGCTCTATATCCTGAGAGCGTTAACTGGGTTCCTGGAGGCCAGCTCATTCGGTGGTACTCATCTCATACGTAAGTTTCCAACAGAAACAATGGTCCTTATAGATACCCCTGGGCGCTGACACTGACATATGCCGATCTAGTCGGCTCATGGTTCAAGAACGAAGAACTCTTCAAAAGAGCGGGCGTCTGGTTCATGGGCAATTCACTGGGTTCCATGTTCTCAGGATATCTTCAGGCTGCTGCATACCGAAACCTGAACGGCGTGTTTGGACGTGCTGGGTGGTGATGGCTCTTCATTGTGCAAGGCATCATCACACTACCTTTGGCCTTCCTCGGATTTGTTGTCTGGCCTGGCCTACCCACGTCTCCTAGGAGATGGTATATGACAGAGGAAGAGCATGCTCTTGCACTCAAGCGCATTCCCACGGTCGAGAAGGAGGGAATCACTTGGAAGACGTTCAAGTACACTTTGAGCCGTCCCATGTGGTGGATTTGCGTCTCGTGCTATATCTTTTTGTGCCAGGCGCATTACTGGGTTAGTCTGATATTGTGTCATTATAGATGTGCTGACTTACTAACCACCTGTCAGACTGGGTACATGGCTCTCTGGCTACGCCACGCTGGTTACTCTATCGAGCTTGTCAATATTCTCCCTACATTTATCGACCTTCTCCGAGCTATCTCCTCCTGGCTTGGCACGACATTGGCAGGCTGTCTGAGCCTTCGTGGACTCTGGACGTTCCAAGCGTCCTTTGTATTCTTTGCCTGTATTTCCCTATCTGTATGGTCTGTGCCTGATGGCCTAAAGTTTGTCGCATTCTACTTTGGTGGCTTTTCGGGCATGGCATCGCCGATTCTGTACTCTTGGGTTAATTCAACACTCAAGGAGAACTATGGTGAGAGAGGACTCATTATCTCGTCTATGATGACACTGGGTTTTTGCAACCAGATTTGGATCCCACTCTTCACGTTTCCAACGGTTGAAGCGCCGCGGTTTCCGAATGGCTATCCTGCCGCGACGGTATTTGAGTTTACAATGTGGGCTATTCTCATGGGCGGAGTCTGGTATATGAAGAGGTGGAAGGTAAAGAACCCGGATCTCGAGATGCGTCTAGCGTTGCCCGATGATCCCGGCTCTGAGAACCGGTCTGAGTCTGGTGATGGTGGAGGTTTTGGAGTTGAGACAAAGGACGTCAATAAGCATTTCGAAAGCCGCTGATGTGGCAGGAGTTGATTTCCCTGCGGGGAAATTAGTATTGTTATTGGGAAGATATGTTTGTCCTAACAAGTGTGTAAGTGGCTCTAGGAGAATATAGAAGATAGGTTATGCTTTCTAAGTTAATATATGAGAGGAACGTTCATCGATTCGTTGAATATGTACATGGAACATGAAAGTCTGACTTGAATCTACACCTATATTAACAAGAAGCTAACTTTCAGATAAGACTATCTATAATCTTCTGAGGCTCCTACTCATCAATACCATTACGCACATTCTTCAGGTCACGGTCCCACTCTACTCCATTTATGTATTTTTTCTGATGTATATACATATTTCGATAGTATGATCCCAATCATAGCTTAATAATACACTTATGGCCTTTAGGTGCAATCAAGAACCGGTTCTCCATCTCCATTATCTCATCAGTCATGTCAGGGCCAAGTTTAGCACCGCGGCATTCGCGGAAGAATAGTGCGGCACCAAGTCGAAGCTCCATCCAAGCCAAGTGCAGACCAATACAAGTTCGCGATCCGGCTCCAAATGGTGACAAGGCCGTTTTTTGTGCGGCTGTCAGCTTGGACTTGTCCATGAAACGATAACCATTAAATCTTGTTACTGTATTAGCGAGGGGCTCTCTTAGTAATGGGGATAAGTGTACCTTTGTGCATCTTCAAAGATGTTTTCGTTACGGTGCAGTGTAAACGCTTGGGTACTGACAACAGTTCCCGGAGGGATGTAATGACCGCAGACGTCTAGGCCTTTGCCAGGCACAACGCGGGGAAGAGCACCTGGAGCTGCGCCATATAGACGAAGAGTTTCCTCAATAACACTGTTGAGAAGTGGGGCATTCTTGAGTTCTTCGAAAGTCAGCTCATCACTGAGTCCAGATATCTCATGTTCCAATTCAACCTGAAGCTGGGGGTGCTTAATAACAGCCCAAATAAGATACGTCAACGTGACTGCAGTAGTATCTGACCCAGCCACGATAAGATTACTCGCTTCTGCCTGTACACTTGCTGTCGAGAGGTTCGTCTTTTCCTGGCTATCGGATTCAGCGAGCATTTGGCTAAACAGATTGGCCTTGCTGAAACCGTCCCCTGCACTCTGCATGTTTCGAACAGCAAGTGAGCCATGATCAAAGACTATTTTGTCGGCATTTAGTAGGTTCTTGAGGTTTTGAAGAGGAATACATTGAAGTAGTGGGTAGATCCATGATAATTCGCTGCGGAGGCCACTCATATGAAGTGATGACTGAATTGCATCAATGTACGGGGTTTGCTGAATGGTGTTAGCCTGGAAAGGTTAATGAGTTTGCAGAAGAGACAGACCTGACCAAGCTCTAGCATTCGAAACGACTCTCCAAATGAGAGATGAGCAATCACGTCTGTCGCCATGAGCGTCCACCACTTGAAGACATCCGCTCCAGTAGCCTTAGCATCATCCCTGATCTTTCTCACGGCAAGCTCTGCCTTCTGCCTGATTTCCGGCTCCCAATTCGTCACTAGTGAGCTGACACTAAAAGCACGAGCAAATAGCTTTCTTCGAGCAGCGTGTTGATGAGGATCTCGAATAACAAAGATACCAGGTTCTCGATTCGGCGTTATACCATCATACCAAGCTGATTTGATAAATCCAGAACCAATCTTGTGGATTTTTGAAAAGGCTTCCAGATCGCTGATGGCAACTTCCTCTGGTGTGACGCGTACAACTGGCCCGTAGCGTTGGTGCAAGGAATGGATATAGTGGACGCGGTTACCGGCGAGGATGTGCCATTTGAGTACGAGGTGGGTAAAACGAGTGTACCAGGGTCCGGGTAGGCCGCGGAGAGGAGACTTGAGGCCGCTGACTAGGGCATAAAGAACTGTAGCAGCGAAAAAGATCCCGGCCAATAATGGCACATTGAAATGACTGTCAACGAGCATAGCTGAGAATGTCGATGAAAGACAGGACGAGGAGTCTCGATATTGCTCTGGCTGTTGGAAATAATAATATTTTATACCACAAGGAATTCAATTCAGACTTTCTCCATAAGGAAGCTAACATAGTTGCGGGGTATCAACTTTTTATAGTTCACGGCGTTTGACGAGGATCGTCCCCATGGGGAAGTGAGACTAGCAATAGAGCATCGGGATAGTGGGGGTCACTTTCCCGACAGATTCTTCTGGAGCCAAGGTGACCAAAGGAGCTTTATGAATGAATTATTCCATAGGTAGGTAGCTTTTCCGTCACCCCGATACTAAACTAACTTATAAGCTTGCGAAGTTCATTGGAAACTTCTTGAACAGAACTGTAGTCCAGATTCCAAAGCCCATGGATTACATATTTTGCAGGATTGTCCTCGCTTAGATGCGGATACTTCCCACTTATTAGCTTCTGCTGCAATTCCTTAATCTCAACTTACCATATGGCAGTGCCCATTCGGTAATCTCACAAATACTAGTCCTAAGTGCAATATAATTCCTTCTTAAAAGTGCTTCTTTTAGGGCTTAGGGTATTTATTGTAGGGATCTAGTAGCGGGGTTCGCAAGCAAAGAGCAGGTCTGAATATATATCACATAAACTGGAGCCGGTAAAGTCGCTCAGTTTGATATGGTGGTTATTAAAGAGGAGGATATTACGCGTCGAGATGTCGCCCTAGATCACGCCTCGGCTGTGAATATACTGTAGGGTATCCGCAAGATCAAACGCCATGCTCAAACGCAGGACCAGCTTCCCGATCAGTCATTCGCATGATGGATGAGATAGAGCAAGCAACTCGGTTAAATAGCAATTAATTATTTAGAGCGACCGCAAGTGTTAATGAGACTGGCACTGGCAATGAAGTTGCAAAGGAGATGGGAAAGAAATGTGCTATCCGTAGAGACTGAGTTGAGTCGCGAGTATAGATATCGGCAGATAAGAACAATATAATAATTTGCTTCGTGAAAGGGTGAGGGGGACGCCCGACGATCATTAAGCGCTATTCACACTCGCTCTGACATTGCTACGGTTGAGAGGGAGGGGAAGTCGCAGTTAGTAACCAGAGTGGTAGTCAAGAAGAAATGCTCAACGGAGATCGTGTATATATAAATACCAGCCGGTCAATACAAGTGACCACCCCAGTATCTCAGTCACATCACTCTCCAGCTCACAACTCAATCCCTTCTCTTTCGGCAGTTTTCTCGCTTTGCTTTCGACAACAGGCACAAACGAATTGATTATCACAAGCTCCGTAGCCATATGCAAATACGTTATCATTACCTGAATCCACGAGACTTGCCCAAAGGACCCAAAGCATGCCTCGAAAATAACAGAGTTTCCCATCAATGAATGATGCAACCACCCAAACGCAGCAACAAGCTCCTGCCCAAACCTGACAATATGTAAGACGATGTTTGGTTCAACCACAGTGAAGGGACCATGCCCCCTCTGCTAAAGCATTCAAGGTATGGCAAGTCACGATTGATTAAGCTTACTAGACTCTGATTCCTGATAAACTTGTTTTGTCCTAGGAGCTATGGTGGGTTTGAAGCAAGGATACATGAAGGTTCAACGGTTTTATGATATATAGGAGAAGCAGTTACAGAAAAGGCTTTGAAGCCTTATGTATAACGTTAGGTGCTCAGATTGAGCTCAATTAGGCCTTTGTAATAGTCAAAAAAGAAAATCCATATATAAATCGGTAGAATATAAAACATTTTACAATTTTAAGAGTACCAAATAAGTAAGATACTTGCCTCAGAGCAGTTTTAGTTCTGGTGGGATGAAGTGGATCTTTCAAAGGTTAGTTATTTTCTCCACATCCCGATAGCCTGAACTTCTTGGCTGATTTGTCTGTATGCTGATTGTCAATAATTGTCAATGAGAAAGTAAAGGAAACAGGCTACTGTTATGTAATTAAACCTGGTCTCAATGTGCAATATAATTCCGTTACGTTACAAGAGCTATTACTATCAATCTAACTCGATAAGCCTTCCCGGAGGCAGGCATTATTTATTCTAAGTCACTCTGCAGAACCTTAACACTACCCTTCTTGCCGATACTCTCCAGCTTCTTGGCATCCCTTTTGAACACCAAGTCCAAGAATCCAACCATAATGTCATTCGTCGCCTTCTCAATCTTTCTTCCACTGAGCTTTCCAAAGATCTCATCCACCTTGTCCTGTGACCCTGTTGGGATCTTATACTCCGTCAATAGTAAGGGGACATCTGTGAAAGCATAGTGGCGCGTCTTGTTCACCACCATCTCCATCTTGGCAGCATCGATCTTCTTGTAGAATGCGTTCCAACCAGGAACTGGATCGGATGTCATATTGGTTCCGACTAGCAGAAATGGTGTACCCTCCAGGCCCTCTTCTTTTACAGAACCATACATGGGACCATCGAGATCGACACCTCCAACAGCTTTATGATCTCGTTGACATGTAACGGCAGCAGTTGATCCTCCAAAGGAGTGTCCGTATAATGCAACCTTGTGAGGGTTGAAAGTGCCAGGAAAGTCTCCAAAGACAGCATCCACAATAGTTTCATTGCATAGCTGCGAGATAACGAAGGATTCATCTTTTGTTCGAGCCTGTTTGCTAAAGTCAACGTTGTGTTTCATGATACAGATTTAGACTTGCTGAACCTACCTCAAGCTGCCGATACGTCGAGTTCATGTTGTCCGGAAATTCAGCAGCATGTGCAGCGCTTCCATCAGGGAATTCAACCACCAATGCCTCATACGTATGATCCACGGTCAAAATGATGTATCCAAGACTTGCGAGGGATCTTGCCATGGCCCCATATACAAGCCTTGAGCCTTGGTAACCTGGCGAGAAAAGTGCCACAGGATACTCCTTTTTCGGGTGATGAAACCTCTTTGGCTTGACAGTTGACATGTTGCAGTTCTTCATATCAAACTTCTTGACGATATCTTGAGGAAGGCCTAGAGTTTCAGCAACCTTGCCGTATACACGTGCTGTAAGAGACGGTAGATATGGGACAACTTCGTCCTTACAGCCATACTGAGCGTCAATGGGAAGATATGCAGAGACCATGATGCGGCGTTTAGTGTTGGGTTTGGGGGCAAATGTATCAATACGGTTTGTATCGACAAGTTCGAAAGGTTTGACTGCGACTGCATAGGGACCTGGAGGCGAAGGGACAAGCAATGCCTGCGAGACCTTGAAAAATGCGATAAGGGCAAGAAGGTGCATTTTGTTAAGATTTTTTTTATTGAGAATAGGTGATGATGGTACAGAAAGTAAAAGATGATCGTGCTTAGATATTACTTATTTATACATAACCCGCCCTTGTGGCCATCATGTTCATCACGCAGCAAAAGACCACATTCAGAAGCGAGATACGTCAGAAGAGAGAGGAAATATCTGGGCCGCGTCGCAATGCTAAGCCACAATTAAAACCCGGGAGCAAATCATAGTTGAGATAAGATATATTACCAAGAATGATTCTGAAGGATTGAGATGACGCAAAGTCAAAGACCGAGACAAGACGAAAATGAAGAGATTAGCGTGTTTTTTTCTCGGTCTTTGACTTTAGGGTAATCCTTATCGATAGTGAAAAAGGGAAAACGCGCCGCTGCAGAGTACCATTCCCTGTTTCACGAGGCCTGAGCTTGTCAGCACTAAGTTTCCAATAAAAGGGTAACAAGGGGAACCCTGCTGGAAGTCGTCATGTCGGGATATCTATGGCCCGATCAGCCTGGTCAAGCTTATCTTAGCGCGATTTCCCTTTATCTGAAGCTCGCCATATCATAGACAAGGTATCTCAAACATCAATTACAAGCTCACTTCAGTGCAAATAGCTGTTCACACATCGGTATTACAATAACTTCATAAATCACATTGATCATTGTTTTAAAACATGTACTGATAAAGGCAATAAGTACATCTTATCTCCTTTCCCGTCTTGACGGGCTTCACGAGATTATCACTGCGTAGTGAACTCCAATCAGTCAATTGCTCGTATTCTTTCACGGTTTCCGTAATGCATAAGCAACCGAAATTTATCACGCCCTGTGGATACTCTTTTCGAACTGTGACTGGTCTGTTCAGCCTTGGCAGCGATAAAGCCATACTAAACCCAAGCGAGCCAGTAGATACAAAAACCCTCAACCTTCACTTTGCCTAAAATGACACCTGAGATCAGTGATCACAGGACGTCTTGAATTTTCCAACTCCATTGCCTAGCATTTTTCTGGTAATACTAACGCGAAACAACAACAATCCACCAGTAGCAATACCTGCCAAGAGCGCCTCACCGTCATGAGCCTCGGCAGATTTTCAGCTTCGGAATTTATCGTTACCGAAAGACAGTATATAGCTGCGTAATAAATCGTGAGTCCGTGATCATGAAATTCTGAGCATTGTTTCTCATCTTAATCCATCATGCCTCTCCCCAATGAACCTGTTCAAGTTACGGGCGGCTGCTCTTGCGGCGCTGTCCGTTATCGAATTGATGTTCCTCCATTGGAAGATCGTCCATTGAACCCTCTCATCCCTTCAGCTTTTGGAGTTCGACTTCCCGGCGCCATAACATGCCATTGCAATGACTGCCGCAGATCTACCAGTTCGTTCCTTGCAGTTGGCATTCTTGACATCCCTGCTCCCATGCTCACCGTATCTGCCATGTCACCTTCATCCGCATCAGATATCGTATCTGGTCGCATCCTAGATGTCCTTGCAGATGACTATGACGCCGAGAAGGCCGATGCAGATCGTCCTCCCTATCTCCCAGCAATGCAAGTTCTTCGCGCATCAGGCGAGACCAAAACTTGGTTACGGTTCTTCCATTCTGCAAAGTGCAGTTCCGATGTATCCCGAAGCTTTTGTGGCCGTTGCGGAACGCAGCTGTGCTACCACTTCAAACTCGAACCGGAATATTGCGCTGATGGAAAACTACCCGATGGATGGCGGGATTCTTTTCACCTGTACCTTGGAAGTCTGGATCGTGAGTTTCTTGAAAAAGATTGGTTCAATCCCTACAGTGAGGGAAACTTCAAGTACGGAACTCCTCTCAGTAAATGTGTTTCTGCAACAGCAAAGGGATTGAAAGACCTGCCTAAGATGCAGGAGTTTGATGGTCAGGTTACGGAGGAAGAGTTGGTAGCCTTGAGATGACAATAAGACTGCCAAACATAGCGCAATACAGCTTGCGTTAATGATTGCCATTTCTTGCTCGCGCGACTAAAGCCATATGGAAGAGTATGCTTGCGCCCTTTTGGAAATCTGATTGAGAAGATGGCCAATTAACAATCCAGCCGACTCTGACAGGTGGTAGGGCGAAGAAAGAAGACGGTTTAGATGGCGAATAGCATTACTGAAAGACATTAAGATATCTAGTTTTGAAATGAAGAAGTATACAAAAGGCCATTAGTTCTCCTTATGCTCAACCTCAACTACAGCTGACTTTTCGTTTGCATCCATCCGTCCAACGTAGTTATCTGTATCGACTTGCTGGAGATCCGTGACATAGCTGCTGAACTTCAAGGCAGAGATCTTCTTCTCAAACAGCTCATCGAGTTGTTCAAGGCTTCGACCCTTTGTTTCGGGAATGAAGAAGAATGTAAATACGGCCAGGATAAAGTTACTACCGGCCCAGATATAACAATATTTGGGACCCCAGTTAAGAGCTTCCGGGTTGATAAAGTATGGGGTACAATAAGAACTCAGCCATGACACCAAGAAGCTTGAACCCTGGGAAAAGCCCATTGTCTGTGCTCGCAGTCGTTGCGAGGGAATCTCAGTCTGCAGAGCCCACAGAACAGGACCTTGACCTACACCATAGACCCAGGTGAAGATGATGCTCAACCCAACTAGTACCTTTCCAGCAGTAGGCGATGCAGCGGGAGACACGTTGTAGGCGACTGCCATACCTAACATCAGGCCCGAATTGAGAAGAGAGGTGCCAAGGAGAAGGTGTCGACGGTTAAAGAACCTGACGGCAGGGAAGGAGAGCATATTTCCCGTGAGAGCAATGGCGAGAGATACCATGACCCACTTGAAAGGATCACCAATACGTGCCTGAACGAAAAAGTAGACGGAAAAGGCGGCAATGAAGTAGATGCCTGTAGTAGCTTGGGCAACAGCAGTTGCAATACTGAGAAGAGTACGTCGCAAGTCTGTACCATGGAAAGCGTCAAGCAGGTGAGTAGTGGAACGCATCTCAGTTTCTTCGAGCCAAGCATTCTTCATGATGGTGATGTCCTCACGGATCCTTTCATGGTCCGTTATACCTCGTAGCTTTCGAATGGCGGCTTCAGCTTTATCGTCTTGTCCTCGTGAGATGTAATAGCGAGGGGTCTCAGGTAGGAATATCAGGCCCACAGACATGATGACTGGAATAGCAAACATAACTGCAAGAGGTATCTGGTATGACAAACGGCTGATCATGACCTGTGTCTTGTAGTCGACGACAATACCAATAAGAGCACCAATGTTGATTTGCAAGACAACCAAGCCAATAGCGGCACCTCGAAGATACGCTGGGGTTGACTCCCCGATATAGATGGCCGAAAAGGTACTGTAAAAGCCGTTGGAGAATCCAAGCGTGATGCGGCCAAAGTATAGTGCGGCTAGGTGTGTGCTTCCAATTTGTGCAGCGATTGAGACTACGCCAACAAGCGAAGCAATCCAGAGACCAACTCGAGGGCTGATGAAATGACCGAACTTGAAGATGAGGAGACAAGCTGCCAAGGCACCGAGACTGATAAGACTCTGCAGGAGGGTTTGAACTTTGGTGCTGATGTTGTAACCGATTGGATTCGTTGGCTGTTGAAGGATTCGGTTAGTAGTCATTCAGTCACTCAAGTAAGACTGAAGTGCGTCAATGGATTGAACTTACATCGGCATAGCCAAAGACAATAAGGAAGCCTGGCATGGATTGAAAGCCAGAAATAGCTGCTGAATCATATCCATACTGGAATTGGGCCAATGCGATGAAGAAGCAAATTGCAATCAATCGCTTCTCGCTCCATAAGGAATTGAGTTGACCTCTGGTCGAGGGCTGTTGTGCCTCCATTTTGATGGAGTACTTTTCTGAAGAGATACAATATTGCTGAACTTGAACAGAAGACTTTACAGTTTGTGAGCCTGTCCTTGCATCAGAAGTGGAGAGGAAGGATTAGCGATATATCCTTTTTATCAGCATCGCACATGTTCTGGGCCCTATTAGGCGACCCAACGCTTCCCCAGATTTTACCCCGCGATCTGGTAATCGGCGTGATAACAATATTTGGCTTTAGTTAGCGTTTAAACTTGCATTCCCCGGCTTTGCAATGATAGTGGTAATTTTGGGGCCATCGGCGGTATGCATCCGACAGAGCTACAACAGCCGAAGCGTGAACTCCCCCTCACTGGAGGCTGACAGCCACTCCCGATATAGCTAGTCTATAGGTATAAGACCCCTCGAGGTTCAGTGGGCTTTAGCAGGTACCTCTTAGTAGACTGCTATTGTTTACTGTACTATCAGCAAGATCCCTGTGTTCCGCAAACCAACCTGAAGCGTCGCTAAAGTAGCGAAATTACTGCCAATATGGATACCGAAAATGTCATGAAGCAGCTGAAAGCCATGGAGGAGAAGATTGAAAAGCTCACAGGTAATCATGACCACGCCAACTGTTTTGCTTTGACTAATCCATATCTTGACAGCTGAGGCGGATGTACGAAAATTGCAGCATATCTACGGATATTACCTTGACAAATGTCTTTACAAAGAGGTATGCATCGAGCCTCCAATCAATGTGACCCGCAATAAATACGCTATTAACACGATAAGGTGGTGGATCTGTTCTCAGACTCCCCAGATGCATACGTGCAGTTCTTGAATGGTCGCTTCAGAGGCAAAGACTCCATTCGTCGACTTTTCATCGATCGCTGGTCCAATTACTTTGTCGGTGGCAGAAATGGCCCTATTCATGGATGGCTGCTTGACCACTTTATCGGCCAAGACGTTGTAGACTTCCAGCCCGGAACAAACATCGCCAAATACCGCGGCAGAACCCTCATGAGCGCAGGTACACACAAGACACTCAACCCGGAATATCCTGGTGGTCAACGCCAATGGTGGGAAGGCGGCGTTTACGAGAATGAGTACATCAAAGAAGACGGAGTCTGGAAGATCTTCCGTCTTCGGTATCACCCTTTCTGGCACGGGAGTTTTGAAAAGGGCTGGCAGAATGCCGATCGCTTTGTTCCCTTGTTCAAGGAGACTTATCCGGCGAATCAGCATGGACCTGATGAGTTGTGGGAGGGGGCTGATTTGTGGCCTGATACTAGAGTTGTACCGTTTCATTACACTCATCCTGTTACTGGGAAGCAGGTGGCCGAGGAGGATTTGCAGGCGCCCAAGTGGCGAGAGCCAGCGAGTAGTGCTCCACCGGCAAGAGTCATTAATGACTGGACTGTTTGATAGCCTTGTATGTATGTACCTGGTCGCTATAGCTAGAAGTAATATTACAGTTGAGCTGGAGCGTTGGGCAATCACATGCCATGCCGTGAACGGCCAAGTGAGTTTTGAGACAACAAAATTTCTTTTCATAAGAACTTGGTAATTTTACGGTCAGCCAGGCCTCAGCGACCAAGAATGCAAATATGGTAGAGTTGATCAATCAGGACAATTCACATAGCCTACTGTCCTTCCATTGAGAATGTCCTCCTCTGTACACAGCAGCTTATCTCCATTCCATCTTAGTTGCATTCGTTACGAAAGCGGATGTTCAGTGGCTTACACAATGATGAACAAAGCAAGGTCCAGAAGCCCATATCTCGGAGTCAAAAGAGGGGTTTGGAACTCGTGGTCTCGGCTACAATACCATCGGAGCCATGGTTCCGAACTGTGATGGCCAGCCACATTACTTTGCTAGACAAGGGTAGGCAGCGCGGGGAAAGGAAATGAGTGAACCACCAGGATCCTGATCTGGCACTGATCGGTAGGTCTGTCCCGAATGATGAGATAGGCCCGGCTGATGCTACAGTAGCTTACCGAATATTAGTAGCATGTACTTCTGCTGTTGAGTACGTTGATACGATGAAATGGGAAGAATCTCAACAGGCATACCATATTTGAGCTCAATAACTTAATGTAATTGACCACAATAATCGCTCTGCGATACGGCTCCAGTATGAAATCGATATCGCTTTACGTATGGTTGGCTTTTTGCTTGACCATTGGGTGGTTTCTTTTCACTCTCGCCAAACTGGCTCGTTCACCTTTGCGACGTATCCCTGGTCCATTTCTCGCAAGGTTCACTAGACTATGGCTTCTCAAGGAAGCGTACTTTGGAACGTATCCCGAAACCAGTATCGACCTCCACAAGAAATATGGTAAGTTCCTTCGACCAAAGACACGAAAAATATCTGACAGTAGACCAAGGGCCCATTGTACGCATAGCACCCAACGAGTACAGCATCGACGATCCGGCTGCAGCAAAGATAATCTACGGGAGCGGCCGAGGATTCACAAAGGTTAGTATTACAATCTTCTTGGTGCACGACTAACAGTCTTTACCAGTCTTCATGGTATTACGCCAGCGGCAATCCGATAAGTCCACTCCCAAACATCTTCGCCGAACCGAACCCACATATCCATTCTCAAGCCAGGCGCAAGGTCGCTTCAGCTTACTCCATGACCAACTTGGTTCAGCTAGAACCTTTCATCGACCAATGCTCTGCTGTTTTGAGGAAGAGACTGGAAGAGTTTGCTACATCTGGTGCAGCAATAGAGATATCTCACTGGATGCAATGTTATGCCTTTGATGTGATTGGCATGATGACGGTGAGTAGCCTGAGTCATGATAGCTTAGAAGGTTAACTGATGGCCATAGGTTGGCGAGCGCTTCGGCTTCTTAGACTCTGGTCAAGACATACAAGGTATCATGTCGTCTCTCAGCCAGTACTTGGTATACTGCGCAAACGTGGGGGTATTTCCAGAGTGGCACAAGACGTTATTCCGTCGACAGATGCAATCAAAAACTGTATCTGGCTTGACGCACATACAAGAGTTTGCCGGTGCGCAATTGGAAGAAAAGCGCGAGAAGGTCAAGGAAGATTACACCGATGATTCGAATGGAGCAGAGGACTTTATCACCAAGTTCCTACGCATCCAGGCCCAAGATCCAGCCAAGATAACCAACGCTGACATCAGTTCGGTGTGTACCATGAATATCGGTGCAGGCTCTGACACCACATCCATCAGTATGACTTCAATCATCTTCAATTTGATCAAGTACCCAAGAGTTCTTGAACAACTCCGTGCCGAGATAAAAGAACACGAAACTCAAGGCACGATATCGGATCCAATCAAGTTCTCTGAAGCAAGCCAACTCCCATATCTCCAAGCAGTCATAAAAGAAGGTCTACGGATGCATCCTGCGACAGGACTAAGTCTTGGTCGGGTAGTTCCATCAGATGGTGCAACATTAGCAGGGCAATACTTTCCTCCCGGGGTATGTATAAGGATCCCTCATTCAGTTAAGCTGCGTGACTGACAACGTGTAGACTGTGGTCGGAATCAATGCATGGGTAGCTCATGCTAATACCAAGGTATTCGGCCATGATGCACATGTATTCCGACCTGAACGGTGGCTAGACTATTCCGAGTTAGTTAAAGAGCGGGAGGCGTACTCCATGACGGTCAGTAAAGCAACACTACCAGCTGCATGATGCTAACCCTTCAATTCAATAGTTTGGACAAGGTTCACGAACCTGTTTGGGAAAGAATATTAGTCTAATGGAGCTCTCCAAAGCTATCCCGCAGATAGTTCGACACTTTGACTTTGTTCCATATACGCAGTCTGGACAGCCGGAGTATGTGACGGAGAACGTTTGGTTTGTCAAAATTAGAGAGTTTTACTGCAAGGTCTATAACAGAAACACGGATTCATAGCATAGTCACTGTTGTTATTAATACATTATGCTACATAAGCCCCTTCATCACGATGGTCCAAAGGGAAAGATAGATGAGATATCCATGAGATTATCCAAAAACCCATTGTCAATAACAATATCTGCCATGTCGAGTTCATTCAACCACGAGATGGCGAGTTGATCTGTGTTGTGGCCCAAGGAAAACCTATGTAGTCGTTAGAAACTCTCCATCAGAGTAGCAACTAGAGAGACTGGTACGTACCCTTCCAGCGGTTCCGGAATCCTCTGCGAGTAGCTCACAGGTTCTGAGGGTTGCAATACGATATTAGATGTCTCTTCAACACCTTCCGCTAGACCACATTGCTGAAGTTGAAAGAGCGTTTCTGGGATAAGGTGCTTTGGGTAACCAGATACACTGATGGCCAGTAAGATCCTCAGACACTGCTTTGCGCGAGCTTGATGACCATCCATATGATACAGACCACATGCCGCAACAATGACTTGAAGTGCTTGTAAAGCGAAAAGATAATCGGCCATGACCAAGCTAGAAGCGACTTTGTGGAGGACCATGCTTTCCAAGATCTCAAAGGTCGATTCGGCGGCAGATATACAGGTTTTGGCGTGGGAAGAAAAGATAGGCTGTTTGGCTGTCTCGACATGTTCGATTCCTTGTAAGAGGTTGCACAAGAGGAATGGCTTTGTTACTAGCATCATTGTGCCCCAGTAGCGGAGATGGAGAAGAGATATCGATCGTCGGTATGATAAGGATACTGATGCTGAGAGATGGAGATGTGGCGGTACGTGGTCGGACCAGTCTTTCAGCTTCGCTATAGCATCGTTGAAGTGGGCATGTGATAGTTTCTGGCCATCATGAACGGGCCCATCGTAGAGATTCTGACGTGTGTTCTGGGTGATCTGAGCGAGCCGTATGCACTGTTCGAGGTAGCCATTTGGCGTGTGTGAACCTGGGCTCACCACCTGGTCCTGAGTCAGAGTGAATCCGTGACTTACGTTATAATAAGCACTTACAAATTCCGAAGGTAAAGGTGGTTTCCAAGAAGTCTCGTTTGGTGGACTATTCATGCTTGGTTTACCCAAGGCAAGAGATAGATCTTGATCCAGAAGATAAAGAGTCCACCATAGACGACGCGCATGCGCTTGACTCACGACACCGCTCTTGGTTGAGTACTTGTCCAGATGAAGACCCAAAGAAAAAGCAATGCGGACAGCGAGGCCGATGTGAAGGTATGCTGAGTTTGTAAAGCCGTTGGATTGGAAGGCCAATGACTACAAAGGTCTACGTTAGTCATCGAGTTCATGTTGCAGAGAAAGGAGAACCTACCAGAACTATCAGTGCCCTTACACTGTCCAAATCAGCCTCATCGCAGACCCGAGAGACGAGAGACTTTGCCATCTCCAGAGAATCATGTGCCCTCTGCCCATTGACCAGGCCATTAGGCGATGGCTCACACGAGGCACATAGCGCCACTATACTATGAAGTGAACAAAGCCAAGAAGCAGTCATCTGTCCACCATCTCCAGAGTAAGTTGATTCGAGTCGTGTATAAAAAGACTCAGCAGAGTAGATCCAGTACAAACAGTGAACCTGTTCGAAGAAGCGAGCTGCACAAGCAGATAGAAGGTCTTGGGATGGAAACTGGCATGGATTTCCGGGCGATGAGGCTGCGTCTGTCAATGGAGACTTGACTGATGGTGGGCTGACTTTGAGCATTCCGGGTATTTTGTCCTTGTCCTTGTCTTTATTTCTTGTTGCAGCACCCATTCTAAACATCCATGATCTCACGGCGCTGTTGAAGCTGACACCTGATTCGGCTCCCATATACCCTGCAAACATCGTTAGATATCAATCAAAATATCG
Organism: Fusarium sp. DS 682; assembly: GCA_014764975.2. Classification (NCBI taxonomy): domain Eukaryota; kingdom Fungi; phylum Ascomycota; class Sordariomycetes; order Hypocreales; family Nectriaceae; genus Fusarium; species Fusarium sp. DS 682. Next base: position 42,244 of record JACYFE010004381.1, read on the forward strand.
AGGGTACACGTACGATATTCGCCATGCGCATCAGCCAGCAGGCACCCCAGGTCATGGTGAAGATTGACGATCTCTGGCAACAATATCTCCTCCTCCTCAACCTGATCGTCTTCTACTTCCTGCAAGATAATATCTCCTTGATCTACCGCATTATCTGAGTGGTCTGAGATAAGTTCCGGTACAGCAGCTTCTACAAGGTACATGGTAGGTGTCGAAACATCTGCCTGGCCCTGTGATACAGGCTTTTTGTTCTCTTCAATCAATCGTCGCAAATTCGGTATTGTCAACTCCTCATCTGGAAAGCAATTGCCACATAGTTCACGAAGGAGGCGGTATTCCTCCTCAGACACAAAGTAGAAGGGCTTCTGGCGCCGCTTCTCCATGTCGACTGAGCAGACCTCATCGATGCTGCGACAATAATCACAGGGGCCATCGGCGTCTCCGTTCAACGTCAGTGTTTACTTGTACTTGGATACTCGTAGTCAACCCACCAGGTTTATTACACTTGAGGCCAGTTAGTCAATGCACGTATGAGATCGGCTCTGGGGCAATTACCTTTGTCTTCCGCGACTTGCAGCGGTCACAGCTGATCGCTGTCCGCGTGAGACGCGACTTCTTGGTGACTCTAGAGCTTTTGCTCGACATTTTGTCTCGCATCTAGTATCGCGACGACCATGGAAAAATGAGAAGTAACTATCCAGCTAAGGAGCTTGCGTGTCTTGAGGTTGAATTCACATGAGAGGGCGATCAATTGCAAGGGTTGTCTCCCCGCTTCCCCAGACTCTAGGCCCTGAGAATTTGCGGGGATGCAAGATACAGCCGAGCTTGTTCCAGCTTTGCAGTCCTGGTAGTGTCACATTGCTCCACTGGGTGAAGTGGTATCTGTAGGTTAATCTTAGCCTTGTTTGCTAGGGAGCTTCCCCGCATTACAAGTCTTGTGTTCCCCAGCAGCTGGACATGTTCACTATCAACGCCACAACACACGCAGCTCTAGCCTCTAGTCTAGGTATGATTACAGGCGCGGGGCAGACCTAGCTCGGCAAAAAATAGCGGCAATTACTTCGGACATGCACTACAAGCAGATGTGACTAACGTTCAAACAACCGCCCTGTATGCGCCAGAAGACTGGTTTCGCATGCTATTTCGAAACGCATATCACTATCAACGGACACCATCGTCTTGCCATTGGGCTCAGCAACAGTATATTACAGCGTAAGGCTATAGCTTACAGGCATTTAATACAGCCACTCAATCATTGCCGTCGTTGTCGCTCTTTGCAGGCTCAGAGTAAGGTCGCAAGAGCTCATACGACTCACCAAAACGGTACTCCTTTACCCATTCCCACGGTGTCTGTTTCTCAGTCCCATCCGGATCGTAATGCTCCATCAAGCGCTCCAGGACCAACGCATGACCATGCTCTGCAGCCACCGTGATGGCATCCCATATATGCGCTTGCCGGACGCTGTTGGAAGAGTAGCTCGCCTTTAGGAACATCTCCACAGTGAGCAAACGGCCCTCGCGAGCAGCGATGACTAGGGGTCTCTCATCTGACCAGCAATCCATAAACACATCTGCGCCATGTTCGACGAGCATTTTGATGACAGCCTGGCCTTCACTGTTATCGTCCATACCATAAAGGGTAGAGAGGAGAATCCTGTCATCCACGTTTGGATTCACTCCTTTCTCGAGCAGCAGTTTGATAACATCTCCATTCCCATGCTCTGCCGCCCTGCTAATTGTGGTCAAGTAGTCCGTTTCGTCTTGAGCATCAGGGTCGGCGCCGGCATCAAGCAGGCGGGCGACAATATCTGGGTATCCTCCAATAGCCGCCTGCATAATAGGCGTGAACAGGTCACCAGTTCGCGAGTTGGGATCGGCTCCATGATCCAGCAGCAAAGCGACTGTCTCATCATGGCCCTGTTCAGCTGCGACCATGAGAGGAGTCAATCCATCACTGTCTGAAAAGTTAACTTCTGCACCGTTGGGAAGCAGAAGGGAGATAATATGGGTATTTATGGTAC